>JAXQQM020077346.1:0-149719 GCA_034641835.2 Pinus albicaulis | reverse complement strand
ATTTTTTTTTTTGCTAAATTGCGCTATTTCTATTATGAACATAATATTACAAAACTGCCACGGCTCAGCTAAGGAAGCCTGAGACCGGGCTTGATTGCCACATGCTGTCTAACTATGGAACTGCCCATAAACGAGAAACCAGTTCTTTTGAAAGTGATTACACCGCCCAGGAACTGGGAAATCGGCGAAGAGTCAACTACATTCAGCATAATAAAACTAGAGAAAAACAAAATATGCATGCAGCTGTATCTGCTATGTGTTATCATTGAAACCAAAAACCGTGCAAAAATTCTAGAGCAGAGTTCATACTGAAAACTGGTCATGGTAGAGAGTGAACAATTAGTCTGAAGCAGGTTGCTCCTCCACAATTCTGCAGCCACACTGAACAATTAGTCTCAGCAATCTTGTCCTCTTCTTCGCCTGACAGGCCTGCTTCCATCTGCATATGAAAAGGTCCCGAGGAAGAAGGGGCGGGGGCATGGGGAACGCCGAGAGAGGGCATGAGCGGAGCAGGTTCAGGACCAGAAGGAGGGTCGAAGGCGGGCGCAGAAGGAGTCTGCAAGGGATCAAGGGGCGGAGCAGGAGGGATGGAGGCTTCTTCGCGTAGGATAATCGTTATGAAGGCAGTGATGGAAGGGCGATTAAACGCACAGTCGAAGCGCAACTTAGCTCGTTGCGAGGATTGTCTCAGGAAACGACTGCCAGGGCAAGGAGGGGAAGCGGAAGCATGAAGCTGACGCGAGGACAGAGGTGGCTCTGTGGGAGCACGAGGCGGAGGCATGGACAGAGGAGGCGCGGTAGCATGGCTGTCACGGAGAAGACCAGAAGGGTCGAAAAAGTTCTGAGCGGAGCGCCTTTCAGAAGGCTCCGAGGAGTAGTCAACACTGGAGTTGTGGGGAGGACGTTCGCCCATGGATCTGCCCCGAGAGGCACCCCTCCTGCAAGTCATTCTCTGCCTGAGCCTGGGCATGGTGAAATTCTCAGAGGAATCCAACCAAACTCTGGAAGGAGCTGCAAGTATAGGAGTAAGATGACCAACAAAAACAGGAGAAGCTTGAAAATTGAAATTAACAGGGCAGAAGTTACTGTGCGAGTAGTGGAAGCCCGTAATGGTTTCCAGGCAGCAATGCAATGAGCACCGTCGATCTGTAGCTGTTTGTTCACCACCTGTAGCACAGCCACCCGGGCAGAGAGAGCTTAATGGCGATAGAGGTCAGTGGCCATCATCAAAATGATCTGGAGAGTTCGAGCTGAAATGCTTCATTTGATAGCGTATGCACTGATCAAGGCAGAGAAGGTGACGACGAGGAGGAGTAAATGCCCATTGCAGAGGTTTATTGAAGGCGACATTTAAAGCACCATGGGGGGCCATGTGGTCACCCCAAGTGAACTGCCTTGGGAGCAGAACCAGGCCAAGTGGCCCCTTAACAAAACTAAACATCCGCATCCGGAGATGGTCGATCCATTTGCACCAGCTTGATGCAGTTCTAAGTGGAGTCTCTGTCATTGATGATCTGGAGAGAGCCATGTTTGAGAGTGTCCAAACTATCAACTCCTAAATTGGCAAGGAGATCTGCAACCTTGTTGCCATCTCGCTTGGTATGGGTAAAGGAGATAGCTTGATTATCTTTTATCCATTTGCTGATCTTGTTGATTCTGGAAGCTAAACGCCAGCTGGTAACTACCTTGGCCAAACTGGTGCCTTGGAGAAACTGATTTGCCATGCTGATCAAAATTTGAGAATCACCTTCCACAATGATGGGCGAGAGGTTGTAGATGTGTGCTAAGTTGAGCCCTTGCCAAAGACCTTCCAGCTCAGCAGAATTGTTGGTGTCCCAGCCGATGGATCCGTAGTATATAGCCTTGATGTCGCCTTGGGAGTTTCTGAAAATACCACCAAATCCCGCCGGGCCTGGATTCCACTTAGAAGCTCCGTCAAAGTTCAATTTGAGAATTCGTGGAGGAGGAGGAATCCAGGAGAGGGATTCAGAAGGGTTCTGCTTGTTGACTTTGGGAATGGTAGAAATGGTGAATTGCTAGTTTTTCCATATGATGATCTCTTTAGGTTGGTTTGGAAGATCCTCTGCCTGCCAAGATTGAAGAGAAAGAGACTCTTGGAGGTTGCTGTGGAAATTTCTCCAGATGATGTCCAAGGGAGTAGTTTGATGTTTGAAGACTCTTTTGTTTCTTTCTTTCCAGAGCGACCAAAGGAGGAGACCAGGAATGATTTGCTAGAGAGAGTTGAGAATGGGGCTATTGTAAGGGAGTTTGGGCCATTGGCGCAGAATACTGGTTATGTCCCCTTGAGGTTTGCTTCGTTGACTTGTAAAGAAAATTTTGTTCCAGAGCTGGCTGGCTAACTGACAGGTCAACATGAGGTGCTGGATAGTTTCAGTGTTCTGCTTGCAGTTTGGACATTTTGAGGGGCCACAGAAACCACGCTTGAGAAGATTGCCCCAGGTAAGTATTCTTTTGTGACTAAGGAGCCAAAGAAAAGTAGAAACTTTAGGCCAGGTCCCCTTAGCCCAGACAAATTGCCAGAGTCTATCTTTTGGGAGAGGAATAGGATGCATCAAGCTGAAGGCCTCTTTTGTGGTAAATATGCCTTTGGGCGAATAGCCCCATCTAAGGATATCTGAATCGTTCGAACTGCGGATTCTGCAATGTTGAAGTTCTTCCTGGAGTGCTTCCCAAATGTTTCTTGGAGTAGTAGGATGGAGAAGAGACGGGTGTTTCCAATGCCGGTAATTGTTGCTGGAGTTGGCCATCCAGCACTGGCTTACTTTCAACTCTTCTGGCCCATTATATCTCTCAGAGTTGGGCAGATTTAGAATATCAATGAGCTTCGCCCTCTGTTGCCAGGAGTCCACCTAGAATCGGGCATTCTGTCCATTCTGAACTTCCCAAAAACTGTGTTGTTGAATAAGGGCATAATTTTGTTTGGCAGCGTTCCAGATGAGAGAGCCAGCCATCTCTGGTTTGAGTCTGATGAAGTCATCCGGTGGTCTGTTGTTGGCATACTTGGCTGCCCACAATTTGGCCCAAGGCGTGTGAGGGCTCGATAGCCAGTTCCACCAAAGCCGAGCACCCATGACTTCATTGCTATGGAGGGGATTCCTGAGACCAAGCCCACCTACTTCTTTAGGAGTGCAGACAGTATTCCAATTGACCAACACCCATTTTCGAGTGTGAGTAGAGGAACCCCAGAGGAAGCGGTGCTGCAAATTCTTGATTTGATTAAGTACCCATTTGGGAGCTACAAGCACATAAAAGAGGTAGAGGGGCATTGATTGCAGAACAGCCTTGATGAGGACCAATCTACTGGCCAAGTTGAGAGCTCTGAAATTCCATGCGGAGAGGCGAGCTTCAAGTTTATCAAGGAGAACATTCCAGGCAGAATGCTTAAGGGCAGAGTTAATGAGAGGGGCGCCAAGGTACTTTGCAGGGAGTCGAGCAAGCTCAAAACCAAGGATATAGGCTATGCAAGATTGGATTAAAGGAGGGGTGTTAAAGAAGAATAGTTGAGATTTGGAAACATTGACAATTATGCCAGAAGCTTGTGAAAAAACGTGCAGAATGCGTTTGAAAGACCTAGCTTCTTGTGCTGAAGGGAAGCCAAAGAGCATAGTGTCGTCAAAAAATTGCTGGTGAGTGGTGGTGGGAGAGCCATGAAGGCACATGCCACAAAGATGCCCATCATGGACAGCATGATGAATGAGTCTGCTAAGACCCTCATACATAAGAACAAAAATAAAAGGGGAGAGGGGGTCACCCTGTCTGATTCCTCTGGAAGAAACAAAAGGGGTGGAGGGGGATCCATTAACAAGGATGGAATAGAGAGGGGTAGAGATGAGACTTATGATCCAACGTATCCACATCTGGTCAAAGCCAAAAACTTTGAGAATGCTCTGAATATAGCACCAGCAGAGTTTATCGAAAGCTTTAGAGAGATCGATTTTGAGAAGCATACCTGGTTTTTTAGTGCTCTTGAGAGAGTGGATGACTTCGTGAGTCATGATGATGCCATCCATAATTTCGCGACCTTCCACGTAGCCCGTTTGTTCTGGCGAGATGAGGAGTGGCAGTAGGGGCTTTAATCTGTTGGCGATGACCTTGGAGATGATCTTGTAGATCACATTGCAGAGGGCGATGGGACGATACTTTTCAGGAGTGCTGGGTTGCTCTTCTTTAGGCACCAGAGCTATGAAAGTGGCATTTAAAGAGGGGAGGAGCCAATGGGTTACTCTTGATTCTTCCACCAACTCCCAGACTTCTATTTTAATGAGCTCCCAGAAGTGATGGAAGAAGTTTGCAGTGAATCCATCAGGCCTTGGCGCCTTCCCATTTTTGGTTTGTGCCATCGCTGTTTCAACTTCTTGGAAGGAGACAGGGCGTAGAAGAATCTTGTTATTCTCTTCAGATATGAGTTTGGGAATGAGATGAGAAATTTCATCAATGGATGGCTGTCTGTCAATATTGCTGTCCTCTTGAAGAGTGGCTTTGAAATAGTTAAAAAGAACTTGTTCAATTTCCTCGTGTTGCTCGACTTGCTCTCCATGCTGGTTGGTGATATGGTGGATGCGATTTTTCATTCGTCTCTGAAAAATGGATCGATGGAAGAATCGTGTGTTCCTTTCCCCTTCCTTTAACCAATTTATTCGGGATTTTTGTCTCCACAGAGTTTCTTCTTGTCTTTGCTGCTCTTCAAGTTGCTTCTGGATCTCCTGTTCTTGGGTATTTGTATCCTCTGTTCTGCCTTCTACTATGATTTTTTGTTGTATTTCCTCCATTTGTCTTTCGAGGGCTTTGATTTCCTGAAAGATGTTGCCAAATACTGTGATGTTCCAATTCTTGATGAGCGCCTTGAGATGTTTGAGCTTTTGCTGAAATTGGTACATTATAGAGCCTTGAGGAGGAAGGAAATTGTGCCATGCCGATCTGACCATTTCTTTGAAAGAGGGATGTGAAAGCCAGAAAGCTTCGAACTTGAAGAGCTTTTTAAGCTGGGGACCGAAGTTGTGCCAAAGAAGTGCAATGGGCCAATGGTCTGAGCCTGCAAGAGGAAGAATTGAAGCCTCTAGATCGCCCCCCCAGATGTATGGCATTATCAGAGATGAGGAATCGATCTAGATTTGAGGCAACATGCTGGGCCCCTGATCTTTTGTTATTCCAGGTGAACGTTCCATTGGAAAATGGGAGGTCTATCAGCCAGTTGTTGGTTATGAAGTCTTTGAAGTGAACACTTCCGGATCCGGTCTGGTTCTTCCACCTGTCCGTTCTTCCATTCTAGTTATCATATTGAAATCCCCTGCTGCTATCCATAGAGGATGAATTCTATGAGAATTTAGCACTTCCATCGTATTCAAAAGGGAAATATTTTTGGTAAGGTCCTGCGGAAAATAAACATTTGAGAGATGCCTGTAGATACTCGTACCAATGGGATGAAAAATGGCTTGAATGATGTTGTGAGCCGCATGCAGATCAGATAGGACTATGGACTGAGTGTCCCATGCTATGGCAAGCCCTCCTGAAGAGCCAGAGGCATCTACTGCTACAGAACTTCTATTAGGCCAAAATTTTGATAAGAGTGAACCTAAAACTTCACTGTTACATTTAGTCTCTTGAAGAAAAAGGATGTTTGGTTTTTCTTTTTGTAACATATTTTTTATCATTTTGTGCTTACCTGGGCTATTGAGCCCTCTGATATTTCATGATATCAGCTTCATGAGGAACTATTTGGTAGGGGCGGGAAAAACTGCATTAGCTTGGGGTATCTTCCAGAGTTAACTAGCATTTCCCCAATGGTGATTGTGCGCTGCCAATCTGGCTTTCTGCCTCTCTTTTTGGATTCTTTAGCTACTTTGAGGCTATCCCAATGAATTCCTGATAGGACACCAAGTTTTGCTTGCTACTGGGCTTTGGATAGGACCTTTTCCAGAGTATTTATTTGATGGGGCTTGATTTTGTCAAATTCTTGGCGCTTGCATGCATCCTCCAAACAAATAATGTCAAGATCCCCAAGCTCTAGACTCTCAGAATATTCTTCCATAGGATTAAGAGTACCGCGTGTAACATTTTCCCCCTCGGAATTGAGAGATTCAGATTTAGGATCATCCAGATCCATGGTTTCCGTATGCCAAGTTAAGAGCTTAGTTTCAATGGAAGGATTGGAAGTAGGGTTTGCGGAGGCAGTTTTCTCTTGCTGAGGGGGGGGGGGGAGGGTTCGCATGACCAGGAGGTGGGGTGGAAATGGGGGGGTGTTGGTGAGAGTTGGGAGGCGCTTGGCTTGAATCGGGCGGGGGATCCGTACTGGATAGAATGGCAAAGCTATTACTGGTAGAAGGAGCATTGGAGGAAGGAGAGGATTTCTTACCCACCGTCGAGGATTTCTTGTTGTGCCGTCTGCGAGGAGGGACTTTGGTGAAACCATCTTCTTCTGGATGGGTATCAGCTTCTTTGTTCTAAGGTGATGCATTGAGGGGGAAATCTCTGAAAATATGTCCATGGGCATGACATTTGCGGCATCTGAATGGAACATGCTCATAATCCAATGGTTGGATCCACTCGAAATCATCATGATAAATGCTTACTGCATCAGGTAGGGCTTTGTCCAGGTGCATATAGACACAGATCCGCGCATAAGAAGTGTAGCGACGGAGCTTTGTCTCTTCTGCGATTTTGATAAACTGCCCTAAGCCCTTGCCTATCTCCTAAAGCGAATCTTCATCCCAATATTCAAGCGGCAACGAATATAAACGTATCCAGACGGGTGCCCAGTTGAAGTTTTCCTTATCTGGGTTGAATCTTTCCACCCAGTTTCTGAGGTACAGTCCAGCCGAGTTGAAAAAGTATGGCCCTTCATCCATGACTCTGTTGCGGTCTTCGAGGCATATGAATATCACCGTGAAGAACCCTTTCGGTCCAAGATGGAGTGTTACGTGTCCTTTAGGCTTCCATTTGGAAGCAATCCAACCTTGTAGGGCTTTTTCTGTAGGCCAGAAGCCGATGAATTTGTCGATGAGGGCATGGTCTCTCATATATTGGATGCGTGCATTGATGCGGTGACTAGGAAGATCAATCTTAGGCCTCTCTGGCGCAATAGGTTTGCAGGTGGAAGATGAGGGGGCCACCTTGTCCTGTTGCGCCTGCGAAAAAGTTGCATTGGGTTTTGTCGTTTCGTGTTTCTTGTCAGCCCCATCATTGTTTTGGACAAGACTGGAGCGTGAAGTGTCTTTGTTTGCAGGGGGGGTCGGGCCGTCCCCCCCCCGAGCTTGTTGCCATGGCCGTTTACCCAAACCCGTGAGCCTGTTGGGGAGCAACCACGCTTGATCAGTCGGCTAGGGTTTCTGTAGACGCCGGCTTGTAAGGTTTTCGCTTGCTCATCGAACCGTCTAACAATATACCCGGTTTTGGAGGATATTAAGATATTATTGATATTATAAACCCAAGGAAACATAAAAACCCAAAGGATTAAAATTATAAAGCTAAGGGATTATAAAACCAAGGGAGTAATATTAAACCCTAAGATTGATATTATAATCCCAAATGACTATAAACCTAAAGAAATGAATTTAAACTCTAGGATTAACTTTATAAACCATAGTATTAGAAATAAAACTTCATGGATTAATAATATAAACTCAACACATTAATAGACCCAAGGGATTATTTATATTATAAACCCAAGGAATAAAAAAACCTAAAAAAATAAATTTATAAGCCCAAGTTATTATTAATATTATAAACCCAAGGGATAAATATTACAAAACCCAGTATTGAAATAGAAATATTAAAAGTCAATAAAAATAACTCAATATTAAATTCAAACATAGTAAAACACCTTAGTAAATGTGGTTGACAATTTTTGGAATGTAATAGTGCAATGTTGGATTAATTGCAATGCAATGTAACATTAGAACCCAAATAATGAAACTAAGGTCATCAAACACATAAGGGTATTAGTATTAACATATTAAAACCCTAATCTCAAAACCTAATATTAAAACCACAATATTAAAAGTGAATATTAAAACCCAAAAACCATAATATTAAAGCCAAACATAGTCAACAACAATAGTAAATGTGGTTCACTAGTTTTGTAATATCACATTGCGACGTTGGATAAATTGCAATGCAAAGCAACATTAAAACCCAAATATAAAAACTCAATATCAAAAGGAAACATTGAAATCCCAATATTAATACTGAATATTAAAAATGAACATACTCAAGACCCCGATATTAAAAGTGAATATTAAAACCCAAAAACCATAATATTAAAGGCAAACATACTCAACAACAATAGTAAATGTGGTTCACTAGTTTTGTAATATCATATTGTGACGTTGGATAAATTGGAATGTAAAGCAACATTAAAACCCAAATATAAAAAATCAATATCAAAAGGAAACATTGAAATCCCAATATTAATACTGAATATTAAAAATAAACATTATCAAGAACTTTAGTAAATATGATTGCCTAATTTTGTACTTTCTCATTGCAATGTTGAGTAAATTGTAATGTAATGTAACATTAAAACCTAAATATTAAAACCAAATTTATTTAACACCTACATAGTTTATATAAACATATTAAAATCCAAATATAAAAACCCAATATTAAAAATAAACATAATCAATAACTTTAATAAATGTAGTTGACAAATATTATATAGCTTTAAAGCTCAAACGTTAAGTGCATAAAAACCTAACATAATTTAATATTAAAACAAAAATATTAAAAGCAAAGGCATTGATGATCCACATGATTAATATTAACATATTTTTTATTTTTTTCTAAATTTCATAGAGCTTTTCTATTTTCTATTTATCAAAAAACAAGTTGCTATACATATACTGATGCATGTGGTAGCATCAACCTAGCCGAAGGAAATCAGGTCTGTTGGCCACCTGAGGGAGTTAAAAGCTAACTAGTACTGATATTATTTTTTCCTTCTACTTTCTGCTATGACTACTTTACTATGTCCATAAAAGTTGAAATTTAAACACAAGCTATTAAAACTTGCCGCAAACAACATTTGAAACTAGTAAAAGCTAATATTATCCATGAGAAGAGCCAATTAGCACTGGGTCTTTTGCACTTGATCCCGACATCTCCACTTGCTGCATACCTTGAAGTTGACGTTCAATCCTCCCGATTCTTGCCACTGCATGATACTGGGACATGGCTATGTCTCGGATTTCCCATTTGATCTGCTGCAATTCTAAAACCACTGTTGCGTTTCTTTCCATTGCCTGCATACTTGTCATGGCCTTCGCCAAGACACATTTGAGTTTCCAATAAATATTGACTGATTGATGAAACAAAGATATCCTTCCTCTTGTATTCCCCGAGCTGTAGAGGAAATCCATAGTTTCCTCCTACTATTCGATGTCCTCATCCTCAAAATTACTCTCTCTTTCCCATCTCTGAATGGTATTAATATTAACATATTAAAAGATAAGCATTAAAACCTTAATATTAAACCTCATTATTCAAACAGAACATTTGGAACATTTTAAATGAATAAGGAATATGTTTTATATTTATTTGATTTTCCACTATTTTATGAAAAGTTGGTCCTATGTTTATAGCTAAAAGTAAATATTTGAAAAAGTTTTATATAAAATGAATTTTCTAATATAAAATATATATAATTATTATATATTAACATCGAAAAACAATTAATAAACTTTCTTAAATTACTAATTAATCAATTAATAAACCGTATAAATTTATTGAACAAACACAATTAATTTATAAAAAGACAATAATGTTTATATGCAATAAATATTTGTAAATGTTATAATGAAAAAATACATTTTATAGTAAAAAGTTTAGTTTATTTCCAAAAAAAAAATTATGTTTTTACATGATATAATTCATTTTCCAAAATAAAGTTACAACGATTATTTTCGTACAAAACACTACGAAATCTATTCTAAACTACAACCAGATTGGTGATATGAACAACACCCATTAGGATCAACATTGTAATAGTCACCACCCATTTGACTTTAGATCCATTCTCTTCTTAATTTTCTTTGTGCTCCTCTATTATAGATATGCATTAAGCATCTAATCATTGACTTCATTTCAACTAAAAGTTGTAGATGTTCATCAAAGAGGTGTGTATCCCATATTGACATAAATTTTCCAGCGTAGTCAAAGTTCATGTCTATTTGTCTAAGAAAAATAAATAAATAAAGTTTATATATATATATATATATATATATATATATATTTTGAAGTCCTTTTGACGAAGAACCAATGTCAGAAATGTTAACATTATTTGGAGTTATTCGAAACAAAATAAACCACTCTTTAAAATCTTCTTCAACATTTTCTACTTGTGTGTGAGAGACTGAACATCTTGTTCATTAGTTTATCGGAAAGAGGGGTTCGATGAGCATGCCATGGATGATAGCTTAAATTCCTCCTTCTCAATGATTGTTTCACTTGAAACTCTTATATCTAAAAAAATTCCAGGAAATGGCTCGTAGAAAAGCAACTTAGCCCAACGAAAAATTTCAAACTCTTCTAAACCCCGATTGAGAATAGCATAAAATTGCTACCACACATGAATATTCAATATATTAAAATAATGAATATTCAATATTCAATATATTAAAATAATAATTCAATAGATTCAAAATATTGAAATATCGAAATATATTAAATATTTAATATCTTAATATATTGAAATAAATATTCAAACAAATATATAAATTAAAATATTCGATATTCCATAGATTTCAAATTCTAATAATATTCACGAATGTTTGAAATATTGAGATATTCAATATTTCAATAAATTGAAATATTCAATATATTTTATTATTTAAATAAATATTTCAAATCAATTATTTATACTAATGGTTATACTAAACATAATTTTAAATATTTATTTGAATTACATCAATATATTATACATTTATATAAGATCAATTTATATATTAAATCATATTAACCAAAAAAAATATTTCAATAGCTTGAAATATACTCAAAAAAGAATAAAAATATAATAATAATAATAATAATAAATCTTCAACAAAATAATAGAATAAATAAATAAATATTCAATACACTGAAATATTCAATAAATTCAAATATTGAACTATTAAAATAAACAAATATGAAAATATTTAATATATTGGAATAATATTAAGAATGATAGAAATATCAAATATTCAATATTTCAATAAATTTAAATATTTTAAAAAATATTCAATAATCAATACACTCAAATAATATTTCAATAAATTCCAACTTTGAAAAATTTAATAAATATTTCAAATAAATATTTAAAATAATGAAATAAATAAACAATAAGTAGTAGTGAAATTCAAATATTAAAATCAATATTTAGTATATTTCAATAATATTCAATATTATTTGAAATATTCAAATATTTAATATATTAAAATATATTAGATATTAAAATATTAAAATATTTCAAATATTCAATATGCCAATAAATTGAAATACTCAATAAATAATAAATATTGAAATAAATAATAATATTTAATAAATAAAAGATAAATATACAATAAATAAGAAATCGAAATATATCATAAATACAAATATATAATAAATATTCAATAATCCCAACAAAATTGAAATATTGAAATAATGCTACTGATAAATTAATGAAAAAAATATTTTTTTTAATCTAAAAATAATAATGATCTGAGATTTTAACGTTTAATAATAGATTAAGGATTTTAACATTTTGTAAGGTATTAATTTCTTTCCTTCACTCATTGAGTTCGTTGATTTTAATATTTTGTGAGATATTATTTTTTTGTCGTTCTCTCATTAAGTTGGTCGATGCAGTAAATTAATTTTCTCATTACTCGTGTGTAGCGAGGCATAACAAAATAGAAATGCGTCCCCTATACCCTCCTAATTATATGAATATGCTGTTACAATCATCATAAGTTAGTGGCTTGTCATAAAAGGGGAGCCAACCAGTATTCTGAGCAACAAAGAGAAGTAGTGTGAGAGAGAAGAAGTAGGTCATGTTCTTTTTGACTCTGTAATATAGCAAAAAGTTCATTGAATGTGGGTCGTCTGCCATATTTGTTTTGTGCTTGTGTCGGGGCCAAATGCAAACAAATTACTACAGTCAATTTACCTTCTCATTCGAATACACTTCCTCTGTTTTCTACTACTTTAAAGGATCCATGGAAGCCAAATAACACACCGCATGTAGAGAAAATAAAAGTGGAAAAATCCCTTTTCATTGAGATCTCAGAAAAAATCTTGAAAATACAATGAATATCTGAAAACCCTAACATAACCTATTTTGTCTAGATGGCTATGTTGGAATTTTTGAACAATTCCTTAATACATAGAGGAAATAAAATTTCTCTATTCCACACAGATATTTAATAAAAATTTAAATTGCAGACATAGAGAAATATGAAATATAGATTCTATTTTATTAAAATAAACTTGAATGGTTACAAAACAAGTCTCCCTTCCTCAGAACTACAGTTTTGGATTTACAAAAAAAAACTTCTGCTCGCTCCTACACATGCAGCTCACTCTTTCACTGTTTCACTCACAGCAGAAATTGCTCTTTGTCTATATTTCTGCCTTCGGGCTTTCAAAATACAATACACAGTGACTTTAATACAATGCACTCATGGCATATATATATGAAACATTACAATAATACATATTATAAATATTTCATATTTATAATATATATCACCAAAGTTAAAATAAATATACCGTGATAAAAAAATTAACCTGACGTTAAAAATAAAAACATATGCGGCAAATACAAATTAAATCAAAACTTTATGCCAAGGTTAAAAATCTTCTTTCCTTCATACTTTCCGGAAGTTGCTTGAAAAGTGCTCCTGTGAGTTCCCTTACCCCTTTGGAACTACTTTGGTGGGTCCCAAAAAGTGGGTGACGTCATTCATTTCGGGGGCTGCTTTCCCCTTTGCTCCTGAAGCCTACTTCTCCCCCCAGAATGTTGTTGCCTCTGCGTTAAATGGAGTTGGTGGGTGTTCAATGTGGTAGTTGAGTGCGGATAAGAACATGGGTGCAGAGACTTGAATGCAGAAGGTTTCGTGTGGACCAAAAATGGAGATTTCCACCACCTTTGTTGTCATTTTCTTAAATTCTCATCAGTCTTAAATTCTCGCTAGTGTTTGCCGTCTTTCAATCTCATAAAATTAAATTTGTTGTCCTGTTGTTTTTGTGGCAAGTTGGAATTAATATTCCAACACTCCCCCTTAATTTCAACAACTAGGTTTTCTTGCATACCCAGGCATTTCCCTAAATAATTAAAATTTTCTGCATTAATGGCTTTGTCAAAATATCAGCGAATTGTTCCTCTGTCCTGGAGTGCTGTAAAATAATTTTTCCATTATTATTCAGTTCACATATAAAATGAAATTTAACATCAATATGCTTTGTTCTATTATGGAAGACATAATTCTTTGATAAAGCTATCGTTGAGATGTTATCGCAGTAAATTTTTGTTCCTTTGTCCTGTTCATTACATAAATCTCTGAGCATTCTTCTCATCCATACTGCTTGGCATGCTACTGCTGTTGCTGCCACATATTTTTCCTGTGATGTTGATAAAGCCACAATTGGCTGTTTCTTGGAAGTCCATAAAACGGCTCCCGATCCCAAATGAAACCCATCCAGATGTGCTCTTCCTGTCATCTACACTTCCAGCCTAATCACTGTCAGTGTAACCAGTCAATTTAAAATTTTCAGATGAGGAGTAGAAAATACCATACCCCTTTGTTCCATTCACATACCTGAGAATTCTCTTGGTTGCTTGCCAATGAGTCTCTTTCTGCCTTTCTATAAATCTAGAGATTAAACTTATAGCATGCATAATATCCGACCTAGTTGCAGTCAAATACATGAGGCTGCCAACTATGCTCTTGTACAATGTCGGATTAAAATCCTGCCTACTGTCTTCTTTGCTTAATTTTAACCCCATGCCAGTTGGAGTTACAACTATCTTGTTGTTATGCATGTTGAATTTTTTCAACATTTCTTCAACATATTTTTCTTGGGAAATAAAAATCTCATTTTCATTTTGCTCTACTTCTATTCCAAGAAAATATCTCAGAAAACCCAAATGAGTCATTTCAAATTCACTCTTCATGACTGCTTTAAAATCAGCAATGAGAGAAACTTCATTGCCAGTAAAAATTAAATCATCTACATATAAAACAACAATAATAATCTTACCATAATTTTCTTTTATGTAAAATGTGGATTCTCCATCACATGTCTTAAGTCCATTTTCTATCAGGTAAGTATATATTCTGCTGTACCATGCTCTTGGTGCTTGCCTTAGCCCATAAAGAGCTTTCCTCAGCTTGCATACTTTGTGCTCTTGGCCTTCAATCTCATAGCCTGGAGGTTGTTCAACATATACCTCTTCTTTCAACACTCCATTCAAGAATGCAGATTTCACATCCATTTGATAAAGCTTCCATTTATGTTGTGTTGCTATGGACAACACTGTTCTCACCATTTCCATCCTTGAAACTAGTGCAAAGGTTTCTTCATAATCTCTTCCTTGTTGTTGCTTGTAGCCTTTGAGAACAAGTCTGGCCTTATGCCTTTCAATCTTGCATTCAACATTGCTCTTGGTCTTATAGACCCATTTAAATCCAATCACTTCTTTACCCTTAGGGAGGTCCACTAACTCCCATGTATTACTCTTTTCTATTGCACCAATTTCTTCATTCATTGCTTCAATCCATTTTTCTTCTTTTACAACATTTTCAAAATGAATTGGGTCAACAACATGAAAATAAAAAGAAAATAAAGAATTCGGACCGGTATTATCATTTACCTCTCCTTGTTCATAAATCTCACTCAGATTTCTAAATCTTGGTCTTCTTGGTGAACTTGGAGTTCCACTTGAACTCGATGGAGTTTCAGTTCCCTGTGGTGTGCTTGAAGAAGCACTTCCTTGATTTCTCAAGGTTGTTCTATTTCCAGCTTGTGATGTGGTTTGTTGTGCTTGCAGTGGTGGAGGAGGAGCCACCCAAGAAGGATTATTTGCTGTTGTCTCTTCCTCTTCTTCTTTGTGAGACACACATGTCTTCACATTCACCATTTTCTCTAAGCTTCCATCCCAAGCTTCCTCTTCAATAAACTTCACATATCTTCTTATTATTGTTTTCTTGGTGGATGGATTATAGAGTTTGTATGCTTTGAACTCATCACTGTATCCAAAAAAGATACACTTCTTCCCCTTACTATCCAATTTCTTTCTTAACTGATCCGAGACATGTGCATAAGCCACACATCCAGATAATTTAATGTGGGTGACATAGTGCTTAATGCTGCTCCATGCTTCTTCTGGAACTCTGTTCATGACAGCTTTGGTTGGGAATCTATTCAAGATATATGCTGCACAATTTGCAGCTTCAGCCCAATACTCATTTGGAAAATGTTTTTCCTTCAACTTACTTCTAACCATTTCCATGATGGTCCTATTCTTCCTTTCTGCAACACCGTTTTGCTGAGGTGTGTACCTTATGGTAAACTTCTTATGTATGCCATTCTCCCTACAGAAACATAGGAACTCTTTGGAGATGTATTCTCCACCTTTGTTAGTCCTTAGCACTTTAATGTAGTGCCCACTCTGCTTCTTAGCATGAGCTTTGAAGTGGCAGAACTATTCAAACACTTCACTCTTTTGTTTCAAGAAATACACCCATGTCTTTCTGGTGTAATCATCTATGAATTTCAAAACATATTTGTTGCTAGCTAAAGATGGTGTTTGCATTGGTCCACACAAATCTGAGTGGACAATTTGTAAGGGTGCCTTTGCCCTTGTACTCTTCCTTGTTGGAAATCTATCTCTGTGTTGTTTGCCCAAGATGCAGCCTTTACAAAGGCTGTCCAATTTCTCAATCAGTGGTAATATTTTTACTATTCCCTCTCTGTGCAACAAGTTCAGGCCTCCAAAATTGAGATGTCCAAATCTCAAGTGCCATAACCAGTTTTCATCTTTCACTTCCTCTTGAAAGACTTCTTGTGTTACAGCTGCTACATTTCTTCTTTCCTTCAAGTCTACTCTGAGCTTGAGAGGAAACATCTTATTTCTTGTCATCTGCACCTCTGCAACAACTTTCTTGCTTGGAGGTATGTCCATGATTGTGCACACATCATCTTTAAAAAATACATTATAGCCCTTGTCAATGAGTTATCCAATGCTAAAAAGATTACATTTCAAACCAGGTACATAATATACATCTGGCACAAACTTTTGTTCTCCATTTCTTGCTAGGATACTGACCCTACCTTTTCCCTTGATAGAGATCTTACTATCAGTTCTTGTTGCTACTTCAGACTTAACATTTTCATCCAGACTGGCAAACATTTCTATGTTTCTAGTCATGTGGTTGCTACAACCTGAATCTAAGAACCATACATCATCTTGTCTATCTTGTGTTACATTACATGTTAACAGAACATTACTCTCGTTCTTATTTTATTTTACAAAATTAGCATTAGATGCCTATTATTCATGTCATTTTTCTTTTCCCCACGTTTATTGGCATAGTGCCCATATTTCTTGCAATAATGACATTGGACTTGGGATTTATCATACCTTTCTCCATGAGCTTGATGTTGGCTTGAACCTTCATTCTGGCTCTGATTGTTGCTCCTTCCACTTGAGCTTGCAAGACTGATTCTTTCTCTATTTTGGCTTCTACCTCTTCCTCGGCTGTTTTCTCTGCCTTGACCTTTGTTTCGGCCAAAAGACATTTGAGTCTTGAAAGCTTGTTTCAATGAGGAATCTATTCCTATGTTCAGTCTGTATTCATGAGACATCAGGGATGCACTCGGCTCATCCACTGTAAATTGTGAGAGATCCTTTATCTCTTCTATTGCCACTACTATGGCATCAAATCTTGAGGGTAGAATTCTCAAGATTTTCTCTACAAATATCCTGTCTTTAAATGTTTCTCCATGAGACCTAATCTGGGTAACCAACCCAATAACATGAGTGAAAAATGAGTCTATATTTTCTGACTCTTTCATACTGAGAGTTTCAAAATCTCTCCTCAACATTTGCAACTTTGTCGTCTTCACCTTCTTCATGTCTTGATAGGCTGTTTTGAGAATATCCCATGCCTCTTTAGACTCTTTTGCTACTGCAATCCTTGGGAATATACTCTCATGTACAGATTGAAAAATATAGAAGAGGGCTTTGGAGTCCTTCTTCCTATTATCTTTTAACAAATATTTTTCTATTGCTGTCAAAGAAGCCAACGCTGCTGCATTTGCTGGTTCTGGGTAGCCATTCTCAACTAGCTCCCATATGTCCTGTGAAGCAAACAAGGCTCTCATAGTGATAGCCCAATATTCATGATTCTTCCCGTTAAAATGTGGAAGTTGGGGATTTTTCAGACTGGTGCCTGTTGTTGCCATCGTCACTGTGCAGACTAGACAATTTTCTTGACTCTGTAAAAAAACAAACAGAAGCTTTCTCTACTTGAGAAATCCGCTTCAATAAACTTCTTAGAGCTTCTGCAATGAAAAATTATCTCTGCTTCTTTCACTGAGTTCCTAGACTAGCTCTAATACCATGTTGGGAATTTCTGAATAATTCCTTAACACATAGAGGAAATAAAATTCCTCAACTCAACACAGAGATTTAATAAAAATTTAAATTGCAGACACAGAGAGAGATAAAATATAGATTCTATTTCATTAAAATAAACCTGAACGGCTACAAAACAAGTCTTCCTTTTTCACAACTACAGTTCTGGATTTACAAAAAAAAACTTCTACTGGCTGCTACACAGCGAAAATTGCTCTCCGTCTCTGTTTCTGCCTTCGGGCTTTCAAAATACAATACATAGTAACTCTAATACAATGCACTCATGACATATATATATGAAACATTACAATATTATATATTATAAATATTTCATATTTATAATATATATAACCAAAGTTAAAATAAATATAATGCGGTAAAAACAATTAACCCGACATTAAAAATAAAAACATACGCGGAAAATACAAATTAAATCAAAACTTTATGCCAAGGTTAAAAACCTTCTTTCCTTCATACTTTCTGGGAGCTACTTGAAAAGCCTTCTCATGAGTTCCCTTACCCCTCTGGAATTGCTTTTGTGGGTCCCAAAAAGTGGGTGACGTCATTCATTTCAAGGGCTGCTTTCCCCTTTTCTCCTGAAGCCTGCTGCTCCCTCCAGAATGTTGTTGCCTCTGCATTAAATGGATTTGGTGCATGTTGAATGCGGTAGTTGAGTGTGGATAAGAACATGGGTGCAGAGACTTGAATGAAGGAGGTTTCGTGTGAATCAAAGTTTGAGTTTTCCACCGCCTTTGCTTTCTTTTCCCAAATTCTTATCAGTCTTAAATTCTCGCTGATGTTTGTCGTCTTTCAATTCCATCAAATTAAATTTTCCTTCCTACTGTTTGTGTGGGAAGTTGAAATTAATATTCCAACAAACTATGCTATAATGTAATAAATCTCTAAATAATTTGAAAAGATTTAAAAATTTGACAACCATATAATCTCATATAAAAAATCATATGCAGAGAGAGAGGATCTTTGTACCCTGATTAAAATATTAATATTTTAAAATTCTATTGAAGTCATGTTGAATTTAAAACTGAGTAACTATATAAAAAATAAAAAATAAAATTCTATTTTTGTATTAATAATTGTCATATGGATTTAATGTGTGTTTTTGGGATTGTTTCATTCTGGAATTTTCATACAACGAGTTCTCTTTTAATTAATCATTATTTAACTTAAAAAAAAAATTCCTAATGGAGTTTTTCAATTTTCAATAGTTAACATTAAATAGTTGGAAAACATAGTACACTATTGGAATAAGTAATACAGAAATATCTTTAACATATAAGAATCTATGGTTACGCGACCACATTGCTGACCATTTCTACAATAGTGCGAAAACGCGAAGTTGGGAAACACTTTTTGGCATGAGATAGAATTCGGGAGGATTTTTTAATTTCTCGGCCGAGAAAAAAAGTCAACTAAATTTCTCGGCCGAGAGTTTTCAAAACTCTCGTCCGAGAGATTTTAAATATTTCGAATTTTCTCGGACGAGAGTTTTGAAAACTCTCGGCCGAGAGTTGTGTCACAAAACTCTCGGCCGCAAACTCTCGGCCGAGAGTTTTTAAAACTTTTTCCCGGGAGTTTTCCCACGCATAAATTGGTTTAAAACTCTCGGCCAAGAGTTTTAAAAATTTCTCGGCCGAGAGTTTTTCTCGGCCGAGAGTTTCTGGTCAACAAAAAACTCAGAAAACTCTACAGTTTTGAGAAACCTGCAACTTTGGAGGGACAGAACACCTACAAAAACAAAATGTTATATGTCAGACCAAGTACCATTAGATTCGTCTCTAAATCTAGTTTTTGATGATGTGAGATTTATGGAGTTTCATTAAAAAATTCAATTTTTTATTAATTTTTTACTAAACTATGTCACTATGGAATTTCATTGTTCGAAAAATTGCACTGAATGAAAATTCAATAACTTTCAAATGACGACACCAAAAAATTAAAAAAATCATAGTGCACTTCCTCTCCCTGTCTACTTCAAAGGGTACTCTCATTTTTCTTATTGACGATCACATTGAAAAGAAACTCAAAGGATAATAAAATGTACTGAAACATCACTGTTTTTTTTTCTTCGTCCATTTCAAAAAATAATAAAAAATATTGATTTGATCCGAAAATTACCAAAAAATAGTCTGTGCACTAGTGCAATATATGCAGATTATGATGCTATGGTTTTTTTCCAAAAAATGAATAACCTTCCCTAAAAAAGTAAAGGATAATAAAGTGACTATTTATGTTTGCCTGAAAATTTCAAGTATATGCAGTTAGTAAACAACAAATTTACCCCTCTATATGTCAATATTTTTTTTAAAAAAAAATATCGGTATGGAGGTAAGACAATTCTCTACAATTCTTGTTTTTATGTCAAAGCATAATTTGCGATAAAAATATGAGTTTAGTGGAGTTTAAGTTGAAAAACATTGAAGATTACAATTTTCAACGTCAAAAAAGGGCAAAAAGTGTTTCCTAAATTCACATTTTCACCCAATACACCAAAAATAAATATTTAATAGTTATATCAGCAGAATTGAGCAGTTCGTCCTACCTCAAATACTGATATTGTTGCAGCAAATAAAACCCTCACAGCTGAGCAATGGCACTGATTGAAACATCACAATGGAGCAATAATACACCGACTAATATCCTCAGAAAGGAGTAATGGTACAAAGGTTAAATGCAAACACCATGAGATTACGAAAATTAAAAGATAATACATTTTTTGAAAGCTCTTATAACACATACCCTAACTTAGGAGAGGCCACCCTGTGTGTCAATTCAATGAAGCTAGCTAGGCGAGAACGGGTAAACGACGGTAGAACTTGTCATTTGAAAATTAATATTTAGATATTTATTAAACCTTTTGTAACGAGGAATATGAAACAGGTGAGTTAAATCACAAACTTCCAATTTTTTATACTACGAAGAACATATCTTGTCAATTCATTTAAAAAAAAACAAAAATTCCATAGACCCACAAGTTCAAATAATACTCTCATAAGTGTAATTCTAGATCACAAACATTGGTGCGTATTAAAATAACTTTTGTAATGAAATTTTGACCATTCATTTTAAAGAAACAAAAATACCTCACACCCAAAAGTTGAAATAAATACACGGATTCTAGATGATATTGACGACCTTTGGTGTTGGCGTGTCTTGGAAGTTATGGAATTGACCACCCTTGGTATGTAAAAAAGTGTGAGACTTTCTTAATGATCAAAGTAGCAGAGTGGAAGGGGCAACATAATATTTTAAAAAAAAAAGCGTAATTCTAGATCATAAATTTTGGTGCAGATTAAAATAAGCTATCTCTGATGACCTTTTCTTTTAATTCTTCCCAAGTTTGTCTGCACTCAAATGATCTAACGGAAGCAACCTGTGATGACCTTGTGATGACCAGTTTGACGAAAACCAAAACTACTTGGGACGACCTTCAACGGATCATATAATATGAAACTGAAGATGAATGCTATAACTTCAACTTGCGAACGCCATTGCCGAAGCACTTCCAGTCATCAAATTAGAAGAGAGGAAAGAGGAAAGTGTTGCGTGAACGCTTGGAAAAATGGAATTGAAGATGAAAGATATAATTAGCAGCCTCTTACGTATTGTAAGTGTGTGTACACTTATGCCCCTCTCATCCGCTGATCCGTACACTAATTACTACGCTGTGGTGTTTTATGAGAATAGTGAATATACGAAGGATAGCACTTTCCACAGAAATCTAATCCAGGTTTTGGACTCACTCGTGGGGAATGTTTCTACGATGGGATTCGATACATCTAGTGTCGAAGAGGGGAAAAATAGCCCCAGTACGATTTATGGGGTTGCCCAATGCAGGGGAGATTTAAACTCCTTCGATTGAAAACAGTGCGTGCAGAATGCAAGTAACTATATTATATCGGGCACTAATGGATGTAACAAAACTTCTGCATCTATTATGTTGGACAGCTGGTTATTACGTTATGACAATCATATTTTTTCCAACAATTTTAGTGAAAGTGCCAAACAATATGTTTGGTGCAATGAAGGGGAAAACAATCAGCAAGAGTTCACAATTACTATTAGGGTACTGCTCCAAAATATTCTCTCTAAAGCTGTGAAGAGTCCCAGTCTTTTTTCTGCGGAGCAAGACATCGCTCCTTATAATTCGACAAAGAACATATATAGTTTGGCACAATGTCGGAGAGGTCTATCCAAAGAAGACTGCGAGGCGTGCCTACAGTTTGCGTTATCCGTAATTTATAAGAATTACACTGCTGGAGCTGTTTGATCAAAATTCGGATCTGTGAACTGCTACCTACGTTCTGAGGTTTATCCATTTTTCAATCCTCTGATTATCTCGTCGTCGCCGTCGCTGTCGCCGTCGCCAACAGAAATACCTCGACTAACAAGTATCATATTTCGAATTTCACATAGTTTATAATTGTCAGAAATATCGTGGAGGTTTTGTAAAGATTTTATTAGGTGATTTCTTAGGTTCCTTGTGCGAATCATCTGAGATTTCTCGTGCAAATTTTCAGAAGCTAAAAGATCTAATGTGCTTCAGGTAACTTTGGGAGTAGCAGCCGCTACGGTTGTACTAATTATAGCCATATCCTCTTGGGAGAAAATTTGGGAACATATATCTCGAATGAGAGGTCTTGAAATTGTCGATGATTCAGTTACCCCTGCTTGGATATTATGAACCGCTTTCCTATTTATTTTTCACAAGATAATTAAATGCTTTGTAACTTTTTTCATAGGAGGAGGAGAAATTAGCTTCTTGGCAACCATAGCGAATCCGGAACTTATTTTCAAATACGAGACTTTAAGAGTGGCCACGTCTAATTTTCACGCAGAAAGAAAGCTTAGCGAAGGCAGTTTTGGATCAGTCTTTAAAGTGAGAGTTTGGTGTTACATCCATTTTAATTTATTTTATCGCATATAACATTGTTAATTGTTAAACCATAGAAATATTTTTGACTGAACATGATTCTCCTTGGTCGCCAGGGGGATCTACCAGATGGTAGAGAGGTTGCAGTTAAACGGCTGAAAATAGGTTCAAGTCAAGGAGATGCCTAATTTCTCAATGAAGTAAATCTAGCGAGTCGTGTTCAACACATGAATCTATTCCTCTTTTCAGTCTGTGTTCATGAGACATCAGGGATGCACTCAGCTCATCCACTATAAATTGTGAGAGATCCTTTATCTCTTCTATTGCCACTACTATGGCATCAAATCTTGAGGGTATAATTCTCAAGATTTTCTCTACAATTCTCCTGTCTTCAAAGGTTTCTCCATTAGACCTTATCTGGGTAACCAACCCAATAACATGAGTGAAAAATGAGTCTATATTTTCTGACTCTTTCATACTGAGAGTTTCAAAATCTCTCCTCAACATTTGAAACTTTGTTGTCTCCACCTTCTTCATGCCTTGATAGGCTGTCTTGAGAATATCCCATGCCTCTTTAGACTTTTTTGCTGCTGAAATCCTTGGGAAAATACTCTCATGTACAGATTGAAAAAGATAGAAGAGGGCTTTGGAGTCCTTCTTCCTATTATCTTTTAACAAATCTCTTTCTGCTGCTGTCAAAGTAACCAACGCTGCTGCATCTGCTGGTTCTGGATAGCCATTCTCAACTATCTCCCATATGTCCTTTGAAGCAAACAAGGCTCTCATAGTGATATCCCAATATTCATGATTCTTCCCATTAAACTGTGGAAGTTGGGGATTTTTTAGACTGGTGCTTGTTGTTGCCATCGTCACTGTGCAGACCAGACAATTTTCTTGACTGTGTAAAAAAAACAAATAGAATCTTTCTCTACTTGAGAAATCCGCTTCAATAAACTTCTTACAGCTTCTGCAATGAAAAACAATCTCTGCTTCTTTCACTAAGTGCCTAGACTAGCTCTGATACCATGTTGGAATTTCTGAATAATTCCTTAACACACAGAGGAAAGAAAATTCCTCAACTCAACAAAGAGATTTAGTAAAAATTTAAATTGCAGACACAAAAAGAGATGAAATATAGATTCTATTTCATTAAAAAAAACTTGAACGGTTACAAAACAAGTCTTCCTTTTTCACAACTACAGTTCTGGATTTACAAAAAAAAACTTCTGCTGGCTGCTAGACACAACGAAAATTTCTCTCTGTCTCTGTTTCTGCCTTCGGGCTTTCAAAATACAATACATAGTAACTCTAATACAATGCACTCATGACATATATATATGAAACATTACAATATTATATATTATAAATATTTCATATTTATAATATATATAACCAAAGTTAAAATAAATATACCACGGTAAAAACAATTAACTTGACGTTAAAAATAAAAACATATGTGGAAAATACAAATTAAATAAAAACTTTATTCCAAGGTTAAAAACCTTCTTTCCTTCATACTTTCTAGGAGCTGCTTGAAAAGCCTTCCCGTGAGTTCCCTTACCCCTCTGGAATTGCTTTGATGGGTCCCAAAAATTGGGTGACGTCATTCATTTCGGGGGCTGCTTTCCCCTTTGCTCCTGAAGCCTGCTGCTCCCTTCGGAATGTTGTTGCCTCTGCGTTAAATGTATTTGGTGGGTGTTCAATGTGGTAGTTGAGTGCGGATAAGAACATGGGTGCAGAGACTTGAACGCAGGAGGTTTCATGTGAATCAAAATTGGATATTTCCACTGCCTTTGCTTTCCTTTTCCCAAATTCTTATCAGTCTTAAATTCTCACTGATGTTTACCGTCTTTCAATTCCATCAAATTAAATTTTCCGTCCTACTATTTTTGTGGCCAATTGAAATTAATATTCCAACAAGCCATGCTACAATGTAATAAATCTCTAAATAATTTGAAAAGATTTAAAAATTTGACAACCATCTAATCTCATATACAAAATCGTATGCAGAGAGAGAGGATCTTTGTACCCTGATTAAAACTATTAATATTTTAGAATTTAAATCTGAGTAGCTATATAAAAAATAAAATATAAAATTCTATTTTTGTATTAATAATTGTCATATGAATTTAATGTGTGTTTTTGGGATTGTTTCATTCTGGAATTTTCATACAACGAGTTCTCTTTTAATCAATCATTGTTGAACTTAAAAAAAAAATTCTTAATGGAGTTTTTCAATTTTCAATAGTTAACATTAAATAGCTGGAAAACATACTACACTATTGGAATAAGTAATACAAAAATATCTTTAACATATAAGAATCTATGGTTACGCGACCACATTGCTGACCATTTCTACAATGCACCAAAAATAAATATTTAATAGTTATAGCAGTGGAATTGAGCAGTTCGTCCTACCTCAAATACTGATATTGTTGCAGCAACTAAAACCCTCACAGCTGAGCAATGGCACCGATTGAAACATCACAATGGAGCAATAATACATTGACTGATATCCTCACAAAGGAGTAATGGTACAAAGGTTAAATGAAAACACCATGAGATTACGAAAATTAAAAGATAATACAGTTTTTGAAAGCTCTAATAACACATACCATAACTTAGGAGAGGCCACCCTGTGTGTCAATTCAATGCAGCTAGCTGGGCGAGAACGGGTAAAGGACGGTAGAACTTGTCATTTTAAAATTAATATTTAAATATTTATCAAACCTTTTGTAATGTGGAATATGAAATAGGTGAGTTAAATCACAAACCTCCAATTCTTTATACTACGAAGAACATATCTTGTCGATTCATTTAAAAAAAAAAAAAATTCCACAGACCCACAAGTTGAAATAAATACTCTGATAAGCGTAATTCTAGATCGCAAACATTGGTGTGTATTAAAATAACTTTTGGAATGAAATTTTGACCATTCATTTTAAAGAGACAAAAATTCCTCACACCCACAAGTTGAAATAAATACGCGGGTTGTAGATGATATGGACTACCTTTGGTGTTGGTGTGTCTTGGAAGTTATGGCATTGACCACCGTTGGTATGTAAAAACGTGCGAGACTTTCTTAATGATCAAAGTAGCGGAGTGGAAGGGGCAACATAATATTTTTAAAAAAAAAGTGTAATTCTAGATCATAAAATTTGGTGCAGATTAAAATAAACTATCTCCGACGACCTGTTCTTTTAATTTCTTCCCAAGTTTGTCTGCACTCAAATGATTTAACGGAAGCAACCTGCGATGACCTTGTGATGACCAATTTGACGAAAATGAAAACTACTTGGGATGACCTTGAACGGACCATGTAATACGAAACTGAAGATGAATGTTATAACTTCAGCTTGCGAACACCATTGCCGAAGCACTTCCAGTCATCAAATTAGAAGAGAGGAAAGAGGAAAGCGTTGTGCGAATGCCTGGAAAAATGGCATTGAAGATGAAAGAGATAATTAGCAGCCTATTACTTATTCTAAGTGTGTGTACGCTTATGCCCCTCTCAGCCGCTGATTCGTACACTAATTACCGCGCTGTGGTGTTTTGTGAGAATAGTGAATATACGAAGGCTAGCGCTTTCCACAGAAATCTAATCCAGGTTTTGGAATCACTCATGGGGAATTTTTCTACGATGGGATTCGATACATCTAGTGTCGAAGAGGGGCAAAATATGTTGGAATTTAATTTCCAACTGCCCATATAAATCAGCAAGACAACGAGTTAATGAGAAGGGATTGAAAGGCGGAAGAATTAAGTTTGATGGCAAGTTGAACAACTGCGAATTGAATTCAGAAGCGGTGGAAGAGCCATCCTTATCAACTGTAACCACCACATTAAAAACTCACCAAACATGTTTAATACAGCAGAGTTGAGGCGGCAAGCTTTTCCGCGGGGGTATGAGAGCTGGGGAGGATGAACTCCAGGAAGCCCCCGGAATATATAAGTGAAAAGAAACAAAATGGAAATAATGTTTTTAAAAATTACGTTATAGTTTTGATTTAATTGTTTTATATTCACGGCAATGAGTTTTAAATATTTTTACGCTGGGTGAATGTGTTATTACCACGATATATTTTAAGTTTTAACTTTGGTTAAATATATATTATAAATATATGATATTTATAATATTTATATTATGTAATGTTTCATATAAAAGGAATAAAGCCCGTAACGCAAGAGTAGTATTGTTTTTATTATTACACAGAACAGTTTTGTATGCACAACAGTGCAGAAAGAAAAAAACAGTGAGTTGTTTTTTGTATTGTTATTTCACAGGACAGTGAATGGAAAACACAGCAGAGTGTTTTAGGGAAAAACAGAGCATATACATCAGAGTATGTTTTAGAGAGGCAGAGAATGTTTTTTTTTAAATGACAGAGTGTGTTATTTTGGCACTGTGCTTAGAAGCAGTTCAGAAGTTGTAATCCCTCTGTGTTGAGGAAGAATTTGTATCAGTTTTTTTTATGGAATAGAAGTTTTTATTTTATGTGGAAACTTTGTCACTGTGAATGAAATTTTAATATTTTCTCTGTGTTTAAGAGGAGAGTTTTATTCTCCATTTATTGTTTTGGAATTTCAAAATATTCCAACATGGTATCAGAGCTAGTCCAGGCTCTTTGAAGGTCAAAGAAGCTGAAGGAAAGGAGTTCTTTGTTGCAGCAGCTTCTCTAGTAGTGTGAAGACTCAGCCAAAAGAATCCAAAGGTATTTATCTATACATTTTTTGTGTTATTGTTGTAGAACAGTGAGCTATTTTAAATACACAGTCAAGTGTTTTTTAAATCATAGTTAAGAGTGAAAAATGGCTGGAGCCAGCACTGGTATGGGTATGGGAAATATCCATCTCGCACAGTTTAATGGGAAAAATTATGACTACCAGTCAATAACTATGATAGCTTTATTTGTCTCCCAAGACTTATGGGAATTTGTTGAGGAAGGCTTTGAAGAGCCAACAGATGAACATGAGTTTAATATGTTAACTCAGGCAGAAAGAGAGATGCTGAAGAGAAATAGAAAGAAGGACTCTAAAGCCCTCTACTATTTGTATCAAGTAGTGCATGAGAGTCTGTTTCCAAGGATTGCAGCAGCTAAGAGATCCAAAGAAGCATGGAAAACTCTCAAGATAGCCTATCAAGGTATGGAAAAAGTGAAGACAACAAAACTTGAGTTGCTGAGGAGAGACTTTGAAACTCTCTGTATGAAGGAGTCAGATAATATTGACTCATTGTTCACTCATGTGATTGGAATGGTCACACAAATAAGATCTCATGGAGAGACTCTTGAAGACAAGAGAATTGTGGAAAAACTCTTGAGAAGTTTACCCTCAAGATTTGATGTGATTGTCACCACCATAGAAGAGACTAAGGATCTCACAAAGTTTTCAGTGGATGAACTTCATGCATCACTCATGACCCATGAACAGAGATTGGGTAGGAGTGAAAACTCATCTCTTGAACATGCCTTTAAGACCCAAATGTCTTTCGGAAGAGGAAGAGGGCAAGGCAGAGAAAACAAAAGAGGAAGAGGCAGAAGCCAAAACAGAGGTGGAAGGGATAGCCCTTCACATTCACATGGAAGGTGCAACAGTCAAAATCACAGCCATGGCCAAGGCAGCAGCCAACAGAATGGTCAGCAGAATGCTCAAGGACAAAGGTATGATAAGTCCAATGTCCAATGTTACCATTGTAAAAAATATGGTCATTATGGTAATGAATGTAGAAAGAAGAAGCAAGATATGATAAGTATAACTAGTGCAAATTTCACTAGAGAAAATATCAGCCAAGATAATTTGTTTTTAGCTTGTAATATGGCTGAAGAAAAGAATGAGGATTTATGGTTTCTAGACTCCAGTTGTAGTAACCATATGATAGGAAATATAGCAATGTTTTCTATGTTAGATGAGAGTGTGAAGTCACAAGTCACACTAGGAACTGATAACAACGTTTCTGTTATGGGAAAAGGGAATGTAAATGTTTTAACAAGGAAAGGTGCAAAGAAAACCATAGAAGATGTATATTATGTTCCAGGAATGAAGTGTAACCTCTTAAGTGTTGGAAAACTTTTTCATAAGGGGTATAATGTTTTCTTTGAGGATGATGTTTGTACCATCATGGACAAACCAGCTAGCAAAAAATGTATTGCTGAAGTGAAGATGACAAGGAACATGATGTTACCTCTTAGAATGAGAGCAGATCTGAAAAATGAAGAAAAGAAAGCAGCAGTGGCACAAGAGGCTATCCAAAGTGAACCAAAAGATGATAATTGGTTATGGCACTTGAGATTTGGACATCTCAACTTTGGAGGCCTTAATTTGTTGAACAGAAAAGGAGTGGTAAGAGGTTTACCATTGATAGAGAAACCAGACAGCCTTTGTGAAGGTTGTATCTTGAGGAAGCAACACAGGGAAATTTTTCCTTCCGGGAAAAGCATAAGGGCAAAGACACCCTTAGAGATTGTCCACTCAGATCTATGTGGACCGATGCAAACTCCATCACTTGCAAGCAGCCACTATGTGTTAACATTAATAGATGATTTTACAAGAAAAACTTGGGTTTATTTTTTGAAAAACAAAAGTGAAGTGTTTGAAATATTTTGTAATTTCAAAGTGCTTGTTGAGAACCAGAGTGGGATGCACATCAAAGTACTAAGGACTGACACAGGAGGTGAGTATATACCTAAATATTTTCTATGTTTTTGTAAAGAAAATGGTATTCATAATTAGTTTACAACTAGATATACTCCGCATCAAAATGGAGTAGCTGAAAGGAAGAATAGAACCATAATGGTCATGGCAAGGAGTATGTTAAAGGCAAAGAATTTTCCTAATGATATTGGGTTTAAGCTGTACATTGTGCAACTTACATTCTAAATAGGTGTCCTACAAAAGTAGTTATGAACAAAGTACCGGAAGAGGCATGGAGCGGCACAAAGAAAGGTGTCACACATATGAAGGTTTTTGGATGTGTGGCTTATGCACACATACCAGATCAGCTAAGGAAGAAGTTGGACAACAAGGGGGAGAAATGTATTTTCATTGGATACAGTGACGAATCCAAGGCTTATAGGTTATACAACCCATCAACCAAGAAGTTTATTGTGAGCAGAGATGTTCAGCTCATTGAAGAGGAAGCTTGGGATGGAAGCATAGAGAAAATAGTGAATGTTAAACACTGTTTATCTCATGATGAAAATGATGATGAGTTTGATGAAATACATCCCCAAACAGCAGCACCAACACAAGAGCAGCAAAGCACACCCTTGAGGAGAAATGAAAGTGCTTCTCCAAGCACACCACAAGGAGGAAATTCAAGTGCTTCTTCAAGCATTTGTACACCTAATGAAAGAGGTAAGAAGTTCAGAAATTTGAATGAAATTTATGCACAAGAGGTAGAAAATGAAGGTATCAATTCTTTGCTTGCTTTATATTATCAATTTGATGACCCTATTCATTTTGAGGATGCTATTAAAGATAGGAAATGGATAGAAGCTATGGACGAGGAGATTAATTCCATAGAAAGAAACAAAACTTGGGATTTGGTTAAACTCCCAAAAGGTAAAGATGCCATTGGAGTTAAATGGGTCTACAAGACCAAGAGTAATTCTGAAGGAAAAATATAGAGACACAAGGCAAGACTTGTTGTCAAAGGTTATAAGCAGAAACATGGGATAGATTATGAGGAAAATTTCACATCGGTTGCTAGAATGGAAACCGTGAGAGCAGTGTTGTGCATAACAGCACAAAACAAGTGGAAATTTTACCAAATGGACGTGAAGTCAGCATTCCTAAATGGAGTGTTAATGGAAGAGGTTTACATTGAACAACCTCTCGGCTATGAAAAGAAAGGCCAAGAAAACAAAGTGTGTAAGTTGAAGAAAGCTCTTTATGGGCTGAAGCAAGCGCCAAGAGTGTGGTACAGTAGGATAGATTCCTATCTACTGAAAAATGGATTTGAAAAGTGTGAGGGAGAACCCACCCTCTACATCAAATAAAAAGATGGAAAATTGTTGATTGTAGTTTTATATGTTGATGATGTTATTTTCACAGGTAATGATGATTACCTTATTGAAAATTTTAAAATAGTCATGAAAGAAGAATTTGAAATGACTGACATGGGTTTGTTGAAATACTTCTTAGGAATAGAAGTAGAACAAGATGAAAATGAGATTTTTATCTCACAGGCAAAATATGTTAATGAAGTGCTAGAAATATTTAATATGCAAGAGAGAAAAGAAGCAATCACTCCCACAGTGATGGGATTAAAACTCAGTAGAGAGGATAGCAGCAAGGATTTTGATCCTAGCTTGTACAAGAGCATAGTTGGAAGCCTCATGTATTTGACTGCAACTAGGCCCGATATAATGAATGCTGTTATTTTAATTTCAAGATTCATGGAGAAGCCAAAGGATGCACATTGGTAGGTAGCAAAAACAATTCTGAGGTATGTTAAAGGTACAAAAAGGTTTGGTATTTTATATACTACTTCAGAAAACTCAGAATTAATTGGTTATACTGACAGTGATTGGGTTGGAAGTATAGATGATCGGAATAACACTTCCGGTTATGTTTTTCATATGGGTTCAGGAGGCATTTCATGGGCTTCTAAGAAACAACCCATTGTAGCGTTGTCTACAGTAGAAGCAGAATATGTGGCAGCTACAGCAGCAACATGTCAAGCAGTTTGGATGAGAAGAATGTTGAAAATTTTATGCCAAGAACAGATAAAAGGGAAAATGATTTACTGTGATAGTAGCTCAGTGATAGCTTTATCTAAAAATTTAGTTTTTCATAAAAGGACAAAGCACATTGACACCAAGTTTCATTTCATACGTGAATTGGTTAGCAATGGTGAGATTGTTTTACAGCATTGCAGAACAGAGGATCAATTTGTTGATATCCTCACAAAACCATTAGCTCAGAACAACTTTAATAATTTCAGGAAATGCCTGGGTATGCAGGAAAACCCCAGCTAGCTGAAATTAAGGGGGAGTAAGCGTTGAATGTAATTCCAACTCGCCCCGCATACCGCACAACAAGACAAAGCATGCGCATGGTCGACGGCCACAGAGTTTAACGCGGCCGCATGTTAGCACAGCATCGACGGATTACGGGGGTTGAAAACCGACGGGTTAACAAAACCATACCCCCGCGCCTGACCCGCGAGGCCGGGCGCTGACCACAAAACGAGTGGCCGTGGTTTAGTGCAGGGTCATCCATTTGGGGTATCAAGAAAAACCATAGCCCCCGCAACCACTGAGGTGGCTCCGCCACATGCGCCGCACGCCACCAATCCGCCACCACCGCGGAAAAGTCCGCCACCATGCGAATTTGAAATTAACGAGAAATTTTCAACGGCATAATGATATAAATTTGCCATAAATTTTGTTAGCGGCCGATGCAAATTTAAGGCACCATAAATGAAATTTGTAAGCGGTATTCGGTAATTTTTGTCAACAAATTGCATTAATTATTTTTTAGATATTTTGTTTATATATATAGAACAGAGATGTATTTTTTTTAGTTGTTGAGAGCACAAAGCATAAGGCCAATTTAAAAAGACAAGAGAGTGTAAGATTAAATTATATACGCCAGCGTGTAATTTTTTTATACAGAGAGTTGAATTAAAAATACACAAAGAGGTGTATATTTTATAAAAACACATGAGTTACTTACAGACAGAGCTCTTTTATTTTTTTGACAAGTAGGACAGAGAAGAGTTTCCGGAACCAGAGCTTTGTAACAAATTACAAGAAGCAAATCCCTCTGATAGAGGAAGAATCTCAAAACAATTTTATGGAATAAAATTTGTGTTATAGAGTTAAAATTCTGTTACCGTGAGTGCAAATTTCAATATTTTCTCTGTGTTAGTGAGGGAGTTTATTCTCTATTTTAAATTCTGGAATTTGCAATATTCCAACAGAAGTAACTGTAAGTGATCTTCCAGCGTATTTTTCGCACCAACCAAAAATTGTGTGGTCACAAAATTGTCATTCCCTATGCTCTTTTACAAACAACCAGAGCCTTTTATTCATTCATTCATGCCTCTATCTTATTGTGTCTGCGCATTCTAGGAACTAGATTTATCCCTGCTTCTTGGATAGCCCGCTCAAGCCCAAGTGGTGTATCTGTGAGAGAAGTCATTAGTGTTTCCAATGGAGGATCTGGGAAAGCGTGACGCGAATTATGTGCCTCTCTCACTAGTGACATTTCTCGATAGAGCGGCGGTGGTGTATGCTAACCGGACGTCTATAATCTACGATCAAGGAGGTGTTCACTTTAGATGGCCGAGACTCGGACCTCGCACCAGGCATCGTCACTTATTAGTCGTTTCAAGATACAAAAGGGGCCATGGTCTCAGTTCTGGCACCTAATATTCCCGTTTTTTATGAGGCACATTTCATTGTTCCAATGGCAGGGGTTGTTCTCAACACCATCAATTCTCGCCTCGACAATCGCAATGTGGCCATCATTCTTTCCCACTCCCGCGCTAAGGTTTTGTTGGTTGAATACCAGTTGTTGTCCCTAGTCAAGGACGCCCTTGCCCTTCTCGAATCGCATCTCGTCATTCCACGTCTGATCCTCATACACGATCTTGTCGATGGCCTTCTAGTTGCTCAAATTGGTCAACAGGTTGATCAAGTTAGGATCCCAATCAACGACCTCATGAGGATCTGTCTGAGGTGGGGATCCGCGTTTCGAGCCGGTGGCCTGCATACGAGTGGGAGGCGATTTCCCTTAACTACATGTCTTTCAAAAGAAGAAACACATTGCCAGAGCTGGAAATACTATAAATTTGATTATTTATTTATTTATATAATGAGAATTTTGTTGAAATTTGTATTTCAGTTATAAATTGACAAGAATTTTTTAATTGTAATTGTTTTTATGCCACCAATTGAGGATGTCTGTGTTGTTATATACTTAGGGATTACTTCTATTACTGAGGATCTCTAGATTTGAATCAACTGGTATTATAGCCTGAGAATTGGGTTGGTATTGGTTCTGATACCCTAAATAGCCCAATTGATAACACTGATCTAAAAATTAATGCAGTCCAGTTGTTTATTTTCATTGTTGAGGATCTCCATATTTGTATAAAGTTTTGTTATAGCTTTACAAAAACGTTTTACACCTTCTTGGTTGTGGTATAGCTTGAATGGTCCTAGTCATCATTCTGATAAACAAATTGAAGCATTCCATTTTCTCCAATTCATGGCTTTGTGATCTTTAGCAGCTCTACCACCAGTTGCCACAAAGTGATTGATGACCCTTCCTTTCACAAGAATTCCCTTTATTTCCAAGTAACCTAGATACTCCCTTTCAAATTACTTTTTTACATTGCTACACATCGTTCAACACTGCCTTTAAATGTGACTGTTTTTTTTGTGGTGCCCATTCCTAGGTGACTATTTTTAGCTATCGAACTAATTACCTCCTTACTTGGACATGACAAAACAGTTGTTCTGATATCTGCGCTGGGCCTTCTTCCTTCAATCGTTGCTCATGGTTTTGGTAGCACTGTGTAATGTTATTTTTACCAATAAAAATTCTATAGTATGCTCATTCCTTGATGTTTAAATGAATGAGGTCTCTTATGGCAAGAAAAGAACAAAGAAACACATGAGTATGCATTTTGCAGTGTTTGCTGTAAAAATTGCACTGCTCTGTGTTGTTTTTTTTTTGTATACTATCCCAATGAAAGGTGTGTTGCACATGTATGTATAAGTCATGATATTCTAGGTGTTTAATTTTTTAGTCTCTTTGTGTTTCTTCATTTTAGTACCCTGAATTAGAATGAAATGTATTGAAACCCTAGCTCCATCAGCAATTGACAACCCACTTCTGCATTTAATATTTTCTTATGGTTTCGTCATTCTTGGTGGATTTAGACACGCGAAATTTCTTTGAACATTCCCTAAATCAACTACTTAGTCTGAGTGGTTTATTTCCATGATCAGAGATAAATGATTCTTCGCATTTTTTTTCAATGATTAAAATTCAGATATTTATTTCTCTCACATGGGTGGTTTCTATTATTAGTTCCTTGAGAGTGCACCATAATACATACATGTTCAGTGATCCCATATCGAATCCTTTGTGTCGGATGGACTTTTAATATTTATCTGAAACATACCCTAAGTTGTTCTAAACTCCAGGTCAATAAGCGATGGTAGCACAAATTGTTTGACAGCAAAGTGTAACTTCATAAAGTTAAATAGATGAGCTGAAATATTAATTGACTATCACAAGGATGAATGAACTCACATAATGAAATGATAGATCATCTATCAGTTCTTTTAGTCACCTTATTTGTCGAAATCTGTGAAAGCGAATAAATTGAACTGACATAATGCAATGATAGATCATCTATCGCTCCTTTTAGTCACCTTATTTGTCGAAATCTGTGAATAAATTTGTTTTTTTTTTTTTTTCTCAATCATACTTCCATCTGCCAAACAAATTCTTATTTATTCATACAATTAAAATAAAAATTAGAAAATGTTCCGTGTAATAGGTGAAATAAAATTTTAGAAACAGAACAAAATACAAACTTACGTAGAGAATAATCTTAAAAATAATAATTTATCTCCCTTTTTTTAAGGAGGGTATGGAATTGTTTATATATGTCTAACAAGTGCATGGAATTTTATTATATAGGTTTCAATTTGAAAATTTTGAATTATGTATTTTGTTGAACTTAATGGTGAGTTTTATCATATATTTTTCTAGAGAAAATACTCCAAGTTTCTTTTAGAGTAAAGATAATTGGGAAGCTTTCTGGATAAAAGAACTCTGGACGGAGAAGAAAAATAGTGATTCCATAATTAAGTACTAATGACTTTCCATGTATGAAAACAAATATTTCCATTCACCCTAGAATAGGCTCGTTCCTTATAGCTAAAAAGCTAAACATTATTCCTAAAGACAATCATTGCGATTAACAACTAATTTTTCACACTTATTTAAACTTAACCTACTAGTAGGTCAACTGAATTTTTTCAAGGTGCTTCATTTGAATCTTAGTGGTGCCCAACCAAAACCGAAGAAGAAAGCTTTGGAACTATGGCTATAAAATTTTACCATTAAAACACTCGGCTCTGCATGCAGGGCTACAATAACCACAAGGGGTTAACATGTGTGTAGGGGAAAAATTGAACTCTTATGACGAGAATATCACCACTTATACTTTGGCTACAACTTGAAGTGCATTTGACCTCCAACTATTTTTTTGTCATGGATTTGTTATACCTATTTATAGTGACAATTTTTTTTTTTTTTTAAAAACTCTTGGTACACCAAGATGCCGCCAGTTATTTCTGCATTTGTTGACTACTTTGCTCAAAAGTTTTAAACTCACTACTTAACTCTTGAGCTCCACATATTATATTTTCTCGTTATTTAGTTTTTAAATATCCTCCCTTAATTCCTTTATTAATAAAATAAAAAAAAATATATATTCAATAATGATGTCCTACCATTGTCTCGCCTTCTTTTCCAACAATCAATAACACATGGTTAGAATTTTTTCCTTTTATGAGAAGTACATATTATGGAGTCTCTTCTTTTAAGTATGTGCTACGAGGAATAGCCATTAAATTCACCCCGGACTTGAACGGTAAAAAATAAGCTAGGATGATGAGAATTGGTCACAAAGAAAATAGAAAACAAATAAGAGAAATAAAATGGGGAAAATAAAAAAGAGAGAAGGCAAACAAGATGATGAGAAACAAATAGGAGATAACAAATAGGAAAAATTCAAGTACATCCTAGAAATATTTCAAAATTCAACCTTTTGACAAGTAAAATATAAATTCTTTTCTAAAACAAATTTAAAATTTTTGAGCAATAGAGATGTTGCCCCGTACTTGCATATTTCAAAAGGAGAAATACTACATCGTTTTAAGAAAGGCAAATATTATTCATAATATCAATGTACAAAAGGTACATGCATATTGTAGTGAGAAATACTCCATTGATTTAAGCAAAGCCAAATATTATTCATAATATCAAATAACGTACAAAAGTCTTGGTGGAAAATTCTGCAAAGTGATTGACTTCCTCCACTTACAAATCTGATATTGTAATGTGAACACTAGAAGACGCATTTTTCCAAGTGCCGTATAATATCTAGCCTTGAGGAGTTTAATTAGAATGATGTCCATGACACTGTGATCAACACCCTACCAAAGTGCATGCCATTTTCTCCCACAATGGTCCATCTTGGTAAGATCAACAAAATAACTAGATATGAAAAGAATGATGTCAATACATACCTCAAAAAATCAACACGCTACCAAAGTGCATGCAAATTTCTCCCACAATGGTCCATCTTGGTAAGATAAACAAAATAACCGGCTATGAAAATGAGTAGATCAATTTAAATATTTTTTTCTTGATTTATATAATGTTTTCTATAAAATCATATTTTTGTTGATTAAATATTGATTCTGTTATTATATTTTTATATAATTTATTATTTAATCTCATTATATAGTTATGAAATATATAATTTAATTTCAATTAAATTTCAAATACTATTTAAACGATTTATTTCACAAATAACTTTATATTTAAACTTTTAAAAACCACATCAATGCAAAAACATAAATATAATAAGATTACTCATTCTTGCCACTAAATTTGGTAGTGTATGCTTTAAAAGGGGTGCTCCCTTGGCATCTAAATTTGTTTAAATAGGTGTCCACATGCTTCAAAAGACCCAACATGAATATTGAAGCCCAAGGTATTCTCGTTCATATATGTTTGTGTCTCTACGACCTCCATTTTTTTATAAATTTAAATTTATTAGAAGTCAAACAAACATTTTGTATAATTATCATCGATAAATATTCACCATATCAAGTAAATATATTATAAAACCGAATTTGTTTTAGATTTTTGAAAAGTAAGGGATGAGAGCAAGGAGGAGGTGAAGATTCAAGGGAACAATACCGATGTTCCTATTCCTACAATTCATATTTTTCCCCTTTCATTGGTTGGATGTGATTCTAAAATGAAAATTTACCAAAAATAAAATAAACAACTACATTGTACCCAAATTAGCAACTTAGAAGATTAATGTCCAAAGACATGAAGTTGGAATTTCACATTAGGAATAGGCGTAATAAAGGTTTGGGTACATGGATATATTAAAAATGGTCACCATATCAAACAAAACATTACATTATTGATGGTTAAGTTGCTGAAGGCAATAGTTTAAAAAAAAGGTGGGAATGCAATGGGACTTACTCCTTATTATCCTTTTTAGAGCAATATATTATCTTAACACCAACAACGTTGGATTCCCCATCCATCATTCTTAGTTAATTCGATGCAATGATGAATGAGGCGTTTTCTTCAATTACTAATATCCCTAGGGTTAAGCGAATGGCCACTAACCTCGTTATTTGGCTCATTATTCTATTTATTAATTTGTTAATTTTGAGACTTAACTAGCTCTCAAATGGTTGGTGTATTTATGTGGAAATTAGCAATATTCATCCACTTCTTAGTGTTTCATTCATTCGTGTGGTTATGGTATATTCCTTTGAGTAATAATTGTAAATTATACTACAACATTAAAAAATTTTTGTTGGTTTCTTAAATAGCATGTGCATCATTTCAACGATCTCATACCTATAAATTCATTGGAATATTATACATTCAATCTACATATACTTGTGGGATTTTTCTTGTGGGAAAATCTTGTGCTTTATTTCCCAATCTAATAACCAACACACCATTGTGTACTTTTCGCATCAAATGCAAAGGCATGAACATGGGTGTCGTTAATACTTAAATCTAAGGGGTAAATTAGAAATCGCTATTGGTTATATGAGTTGTCACAAGTGGAATCTCTCTATACAAGGTGGGAAAAAGGTTGTACTTTGTTTCCCAAGTTAATAAAATCTCAACACACTATTCGTACTGCATCAAATGCCAAGGCATGAACATGGGCGCTCCCGAAAATCATTCATATTTAAATTTATTGGGTGAATTAGCAAATCACTATTGATTATGTGAGTTGTCACAACAAAAATTGGGAGATGCAAATTCAAAAAATTACAAGACAACAAATTTTGGAGATGTAATCGTAAAAATAAAGGCCGCTTGTTTATCTCAGTTTTGTATAGTTTACTATTATTATGGTTTAATTTCAATTAAGAGTTAATGGGTATTTAAGGGTTTACCTCTCAATTAAAAATTTAATGAGGAGTCAAGTTGAATTAGAACTAAGAATTACTTTTATTAAATTTTTAAATTTTAAATAGGTAACATGAGATATTTTTGACAACTAAATAGGATATTTTCATGGGCTTGAGAGTATATTTGTAAATAAATTGAATTATTTTCTTTTTTTCATGTAAATATATTCTCAAATTTTTTTGGAAATATTATAATATTAGGCTTTTTGAAGAGTATGATATTAGGATTTCCAAATTTATTTTATTTTTTAAATTATATTTTATTCAAAAAAAAAAACTAATAATTTAAATCTTGCCATTTAAAAATTATAATGAGATTAGTGCAAGATTAATAAAATTAAGATAAATATATAAATTAAATATTATTAATATATAATAATAAAAGAAAACTCTATCTCAATTTTTTAAAGTAAAATTAAAAAAAATCATAAATTAACTAAATTTTATTTTTATTTAAAATAATAATGATAATTATTATTGATAAAAAGAATTAATATAGAAGTAAAACATTGATGTATAGAATTAAAAAAAATTATTCGTTTAAAAAGAATATATAACAATATTTCAAAAAAATGAAACAAAAGTTACTCTTAGTACTAGAAATGTGTTTCATAGTAGTAAAAATTAAGATTCTAGAAATCAATATTTCTTCACAATGGTTTTAAATATTTCATTAGTATAATAGGTAGTAAACTATATCTTAATCATTTTTCATCATCTCAATATTTCAACTATTATTTTAATTGTGTGTGTTACCAACTTAATACAAACATGATAAACAACCTAAATATGATACAATAATTATTATTTCAAATCAAAGTACAACTTTTCAAATTCAACTATTCCAATTTAACAATCTTATAGCCTCTCTTGCACCTTTTAAAACAAGTTCTAGTTTAATTAAACCTTATGTCACTAATTCCATTATCACCAACGTCATGGGGTTCCTAATTTGACTGGATTTCATCTTCCATGACCTCGTTCAACCTCTCTCAATGTGGAATTGAATTACAAGATGTGTTTCTCCTAAATTATTGCTACTAGATCCATATTATCAATCTTCAAGTAAAGACATGATAACACTATCATACCCCAACCCGATATTATTGGTTCTTTCCCGGCAAGGCCAATTCACAATACCAATACTTATGTGTCTCTCCCTATTCCGAGAAACTAGTGTGGAAATGACCATCTCTGCAAAGAAAAGATGTGATTAAAGTTAAAACATAATAAATAATAATCGATAGCCTCCTTATATAAGCTGCAATTTTAACTTCAAGGTATCATAGATGTGAGACATCAATTGGTTAGAATTTTTTCATTAAAGGCTTGCGTATATAAAGCGTTAAATAGTCAGCTCATATTTCATTTCTTCTTGCTAAACACAACCAGGGAAAGACCGAAACTTGTCGACAAGACACAAATAGAGTTAGCTAGAGTCGTATGGATGAGAAAATTTTAAAGATTTTCAAGTCGTAGAGGCCACAATTTTGTGGAGAAGATAATGGAAATTCCGTAGTATTTTGAAAAATTTGGTAGTTTTTGAAATCCAAAGTTAAGTCTATCAAGATTTGAGTTATTGATGGTGTTGAATCCATAATTAAAAAAAAAGAGTCAAAATCTCCCGCATTTGATATTTTGAAAAAAAATTAACCTAATTTAGTGATAATTTCACCATCCGAGAAAAATTGTGGTCTTGATGGTGTCAATCATAATGAAAAAAGAATCAAACACTCCTAGGATTGATTTTTTCAAATTTAGGTTATTGATGGTGTTGAATTCCTAAGGTTTAAAAAATCAAAACTCCCTAGCTGATATTTTGAAAACAAACAATACCTTAATTCTAGTGATAATTTCACCATCTAAGAAAATGTGGTCTTCGATGGTGTTGAATCCATAATAAAAAAGAATCAAACACTTTAGATTGGATTTTTCAAAAAAAATTCACCTAATTGAGGTGATAATTTCACCATCCGAGAAGATTGTGGCCTCACGCCTTAAATATTAACAAACTATCAAACCATCTAAGATCCATCTAACATCGATCTATCATCCTCCTCGAGAGGGATCAAATCCCTCGAGCAAATAAAACCTTCTATTTGGAGTATATAACTTGAGGAAATGTTTTCACCTCAAGGTATTAGATCCTCTCCCAATGCATGATATATTCGTTATTATATCGATCTAAGTTGGTCCATTTTAGGGAAACAATGTTACATTTTTAGATTATCATTATTATGTATATTTCGAGATTAATTTCAAAATTCACATTATGCTTTCTTTGTTTAGCATGATCATATCATTCTCTTTAATTTAGTCCGTCTTGTCATTTTGTACATCTATGTTTGGATCCTTTGATGGTTTCGTGTGTTTATGTGTTTGGATTTCAGATGGTATTGTTTGTGATGTGTAAGTAATTGTCTATAAATAACTGCTGGTGATGCATAGTTTATAATATTTTCAATGGTTTGTAGGAGGATTGATACTACACATATTTTTCATTTAATTCTTAAGTATCACAACTTCTAACAACTAATTAATTCTTAATAGTGTCCTCTTAATACTAAATATATCTTAATGAGTAATTTTAATAATTTAATGCGTCAAGATTACTTGACTACCTAAATAATTTGTTTCTTTACTAATGTTTGAAATAATTTATTTCCATCAAGAATATTTTTGTAATTTTTTTTTAAATCAAGACATCTAATTCAAGTAATCAAACAACGTTGGAAATCAAATATACACCGAAATATATGCATCTAGTGCAAGCAATCAAATACAATTAGAAATCAACATCTATTCTAAAATCAAAGCATCTAGTGCAAGAAATAAAATAAGATTAGAAAACACCATCTACACTCAAATCAATACATCTAAAGTAAGCAATCAAATAGGATGAGAAATCAACATCTACACCGAAAATCAATGCATCTAGTGCAAGAAATCAAATAGGATTAGAAATAATCATTTACATTGAAATCAATGTATCTAGTACAAGAAATCAAATATGATTAGAAATCATCATCTACATTGAAATCTATGCATCTAGGGTAAGAAATATTCTTCACTCTCTCCCTCCATCTATGTATATATCTCCCCCCTCCATATCTCCTTCCTTGTCTCTTTATCTCATCTCCCCAAACACACACTCTCTCTCTCTCCATATCTATCCGTTCTCCCTTCGTCTCTCCCTCTATTTGTCTCTCCCTTGCTTCCTCTCTCGCCTCCCATCTATCTCTATCTCCGTCCGCTCTCCTTTGTCTCTCTATATCACTCCCAAAACATGCACACTCTTTCTTCCATATCTATCTATCTCTCCTCCCTCTCCCTCCCTCTTCTCCTCCTCTTCCCATCTCCCCTTTCTCTGTCTCTCTTCCCTCCTACTCGCTTTCTCTCCATATCTCTCTGTCTCTCTTATAACTCCCTCTCTCTCTCTCTCTCTCTCTCTCTCTCTCTCTCTCTCTCTCTCTCCACCTTTCTCTCTCTATGTCTTTCTTTCTCTTACCTTCCTCCTCACCCTCCCTCTCTCTCCTTCTCTCTCTCTCACATCCTCTCTCTTCCTTCATCTCTCCTTTCTTTCTCTCCCACCTCCCTCCGTCTCCCCTCCCCCCCCATATTTGTCTCTCTTCACCTCCAACTCCGCCACTATCTCCATCCCTCTCTCCTTCTCTCCCTCCTTACTGCCTCTCCTTCTTTGTCTTTGTATCTTAAAGCCTAAAACATACGCACTCACTCTCCATCTCTCCCTTGTCACTCCCTCTGTCCATTTTTCTTCTTTTTATGTATTTCTTCTTCATGATGCAAAATAGGCTTAAGAAAATACTTTTTTATATAAATAGACATAGGGGGGTTTATGTCTTCAATTTCCTATGTAAATTTTCATATTTGAGTGATTTAATAAAATGTAGAAGGAATCGTAACTACCCTCGAATGATTAGGAGTGACGGTGAGAAGCTAAGTTAGTTGGAGTGTGAAGAGCTCATTTCATTATCTAGAGTTAGGGCTAAAATTAGGATTTTGATGAGTTTGTCAAATCATCGTAGGAGTCAATCGTATTGATTCCAAATTTGTATAAAAATAAACCTCTCGTGGTAGAGTCCCTGCAGACCCGACATAGGGCTGCATAGGAGCCAGAGAGTTAGAGGGGAAGAGGAGAGTGTAGAAGGAGGCTTGGGTCGCATTGAAGATTTGTCCTATTGGTGTGAGGTTTCCGTAAGTGAATTCAAGATTATGTTATGGAAGAAATCGTTTTCTCGTACTATTTGTATTCATGGATTAATTCCCCGTGTGAAAATGCCTTGAATTCCTTATATGAGTAGGACTCGAAATTGAGTTAAGAGTCGCTCGTATATTCGCAAATGAGAGTGTATGCAAACCAATGTGATAAAACTGTGTTAAGAACCACTGGAAATGTGTGATTTGTGCTTAATTTAATTGTGTATATGAATAGGTAACCCGATGATTAGTTCGGTAAATAAGGGGTTATATATATGTATGGAAGGCTCGAAACGGTGGATTAATTGCATAAATTTTTCATTAGAATTAACTCTCCTATGTAGAGTGATTTGAGTTTGTATGAGAATGTGGGAAATCATTCCGTGTAGAGACGTATGGGTTAATTCTCAACCGCAAGGTGAATTGAAGCACCGAAGTAGAGGGGAAGTGTATTGCCTCTAATTAAAGGGTGGATTTGAGTTAAGTAAAGACACTAGCTTTGGTGAGCGTGAAATCGAATGGGGATTCGATAACACATTCAAGACAATGGTGAACATATGAGGGAGTGCCATGGTACCGAAACCAGGGAGAGTTTGTGTCAAAGGCGTTGAAGTGTAATGTTGAATCGAGAAGTGGAATTCATAGATAGAAAGGTGTGAAGAAAAGAAGGATTTAACAAAAGGTGGAACGGAACCCCGAGCCAAAGAGCATCGTGGAACCAAGAGGGTGAACAAGGAAACCGCAGTTGAAGACTAGTGGGTTTCGCGTGAGTCAAAAATGGTAAGCCGAATAATGAAAAAAAAATGCGATTCCATAGGATGACGGACACATGTAAAAGAGTGGTTTACAAAACTTTCTATCTCTCATCGCGTTTTTTAGCGTTAATGCTTGGACAATAAAAAAACGTGAATCTCCATTTCCCCGGGTCATCGGATCACCAAACCTGATGCGATAAACCCAAGCAGCCCGTCCGATGTGATGGGGGAGTTAACCACCTGGCCCCAGTTCATCGTGTGGTTTTGGGAAATAACCTCTCGTGTAGTTTGATCGCGCGACTATTGTCAAATCATCGATGTCAGGCCGTCGATGGCTCATCAACCGTTTCGCATGGAAAGGTGCGTTCGTGAAGACTATGGGGCTAAATCAAAATTACGTCGATAATTGAATATAACCCAAGGCTTAGAAGCAAATAGTGTGGAAACCCAATAGGTTGTGGATTATTAGTTTATTTTGTAAGTCACAAGCCTAAGAGCTTTACATATGTTATTGGTTGGGTTTTAAACCTAGGCCGGGGCTTTTTATTAATGTTTGTAACATTGGGGTTGGAGAATTTTGATACACATTATGGAAAGTCATGACAATAGTTTCGGCTTTGGAGGTTAAGCCAAAATATTATCAAGTGTTAATACAATGTGATGGGTTCTATAATATGGCCACATAAATCCACCATACATTGATTTAATCGTGAAGTGAGTTTTGTGCTCCGACATAGTTGTTAGGCCTTTATGAAATATGGGTTTTAGAAATGGCCTATTATATGCATTGAGGGGGTTTTATAACCTATAAAATAAATAGTAGGATATTAAAGTTTCCACACTCATTTAAATTGCCACCTCTAGAGAGAAGGATGGAGAAGAAATTTATAGGCACGTGATGCTGAAAAAATATGAGTAAATAGGGACCGTGTGGGTTTTACCCGCATCATTAAAATGAGCTTGAATTAAAATAGCTCTTTGAAAATTTATTTCTCGAAATGCATATGTACGTAACAAGAAAGGAAGTTGGTTTTCAAATCAGTTTTGACAAAAATTGCAGTGTTTGAATAAGCACACAAGGAAGGTCGAAAACTCGTATCATGTAATCAATTGGGAGCAATATTTTGAAGATTGCAGCAGAGGATATGTATAAGGTGTGAAAGAAGAAAAGCAAGATCATTCGGGGATCTTGGGAGGTAAGTTGATGAGCCTATTTGGACTCTCGTCCGAAGGTATTGTTTATGTATCGCAGTGCAAGCAATTGAGGAAGGATCTCAGCAAAGATATATCAAAGCTTTGAAAGAAGTGATAGAAGAGTTCAGCAAGGATTCTGAAAGTGAAGAAGAAGTGGCAGAACCTAGAAGATTCTACCGCAGGTTAGATGAAAGAAGAACATATGTGTTCTTGAGATAAGTTGCAAGAGTGAAGCCTAGAGAGAGCGTAACAGGTGCTCGTAAGGTTCCCAAAGAAACAAGGGACCAAGATTTTCCAAAGTCGGATGACGAGGAAGGTATTGTGAGTGTAAGTTGCAACAAGAGAGCTTGTTGTTACGTAGGCTTAGTGCAAATTTTTGTGAGTGAAGAACTCATAGGAGATAAAATGGCTACCGATAGCCATAATGCAGTAGATTGCGTAGGTTTTGAGAGAGTGTCACACCAAGAGTGAGGGAAGATGCCAAAGAAATTGGTGCATGGGGAAGAAACTCATTGATGAAGAGTATTGGAAAGAGGTAGTCGAGATCGTAGAGCATTTGAAAAATTGAAGATGATGATAGAGATGATAAAGGAAAACCTCGTAGATTTGGTTGGCTCATGAAGAAGAAATTAAAGTGAAAAGGCTACAAATGAAGAGAGAGCAAATGATAAATGCTCAAATTAAAGAGGAAATACTGTGTGATGATTGAGTATTCGAAGAAGGACTTGAAGATCGAAACTTCAAGTGGGACCAAGAGGTCAAATGGCCTTACATCCGACAAATTTTCAGATGTTAGTAGGGAGAACATGTAGAGGTGAACAAACCGCCGATGTTGTCACTAAGGAAGAAAATGGAACAACCATATACTGCGAAAATATCCATGCATAGTTGGAGAGGTGCTGTCTCCGTTTTCCAACATATTGAAAGCAGAGAAGATTTAAAACTAGATGATGGTCAACTGAATTTGAATGTACCCAATTGATAGCTTGAAGAGGCTGAATAGAATAACATTGAAGAATCTCTAAAGTGTATAGGAGAGTTGAATGAAGAGGAGATTTGATGATCGTATCATCAAAGGAGACCATGAGGTCTTATGGTTTTATAACCGACTGTTGTGTGTGAATGCTGTGAATTGATGAAGACAATTCATATGATGAAACTCCGTGATAAATGAAGTCGAAAGTTTCCAAGCCACATATGATGATTACCCTTTCAAATGAAGATCGATCGTGTTATTGCAACAAAAGGAATTCATAAATTCCTTGTTTTATAAAGAGATTTCTTCAATGAGGACATGACAGCCTATACTAGGGATGACCAATTTGTTATTAATGTCGATAATGACAAATTGTTTTTGTTAAATGGCCAAGTGAAAAGTGATGGACCTAAAATTGAAGTTAGTCACAGAATGGAAGATCGACTCCTATTCGATGAAGGGTCGAAGAGATAAGACAGTTATGGAACTTGACTTGTGATAGAAAGGAAGATAGTGAAGATTGTGAAGATGTTTTCTCGTATGAGATGATGTGATTGTATCATAAGTTAAGTGTTCCATATAAAGGACATAAACACGTAGAAAATGTGTTCGTATGGTAAAGGCAAGATAGATGAGGATGAGAAGGTTCATTTTTATGAACCGTAGTAGAAAGGCATCCTTGAAGAGGATGATGCAGAAGAGAGACTAACCGGATACCGAGAATTATCTGAAGAATTGGAATCCGCATACCGATGTGTCGATAGAGAAGAAAAAGAAATTTGGGACATCATACCGAAATGTCAAGTAGAGGAGAAAGACACTAAGGCCTTGTGATTTTTGCTTGACAATTGTTTTGTGAATGTGATCCGTTGATACTGGAGGAAAAATTGACACCATTGGGTTACCAATTAAAGGAGGAAAGGAATTCGTGAAGATTTTAATCCATGGAATGGAGAACTTTGGGCTGTCGGAAATTATGTCAATCGTGAGGATAACACAAGAGAGAGGACCTCAATTTCAAGATTGGGGATTAAGTGCATGTGAAGATACAAAGGAATGGAAGCGTTGAAGATTTTATGAGTCTTGAAAAGGACTTAGGACTCCATGGAAAGAGAGAAGAATTGGTGATCGGATCATCAATTAAGACCATCGAGTCTTCTAATTTAAAATTGACAAGTCGATCGTGTTGATAGGATCGCGTAAGACAATCCATCACTTGGAGTTGTCTTGAATGAAGATGAGTTGCTGAAGAGAGGAGATGTATCATGCCCTCCTATAAAGGAACTTGTTATTTCTGTAGATGACAAGGAAGAGTTAGCTTATTTGAATAGCTAAGAGAAGACTGTGATGGTATACTTTTGGGGCCGATATAGCAAGAGAGAATCGCAGTTTTAATCTAGTAGAAGATGAAAGTGCAAGACGTGAAGAACTTGATTTCCGATCGACAGAATCAATCGTGTGAAGAAGGAAGACAACCGCTCGATGATTGTCAAAAGGGAGAAGAATAATTTGTTGAACCAAGTTTTACAACATATTGATGGAATGCTTCAAAAGAATATGGCCGAAATGTTTTCTTAAAACATTTAGAAGAAATAAATGGCAGAATACCTTGAGTATGTTTGATATGACAAATAAAATTGAAGGTGCTGCTGACAGAGAAGAGACAAGACTTTATAATTTGATGCTCATCTTATGATTGTAGAGTACCGATGGAAGGACTAAGGGATATTCACCGAAGAGGAAAATAGGTGATGATAGTGACTCTGAAATTTAAATACCAAAGGTAAAGAATTCATGAAGACAGAGAATGAAGAAATTGTCATGATGACACCGTGAAGATTTTACTATTGCAGAGAGCAAGAGGGTATGGATGATCGTGGTGTATGTTAGGGCAGCAGAAGAACCTAACAAGTAAAATTTCGAAAGAAAGAGATCATAAAATAAAAGCTAGAGCTACAACAGGAGATCAACAATCGATGTTAAAGAGTGAGGACTCGAGCAAGTAAGAATGCAGCTAAAGGTGGCGTGCTAGAAGTTCAACAATCAAGATGGAGCAAAGAACTGCGCAATCGAAGATAAATTAGATCAAGAAATTGAATTTATGAGGAGACCGATGGTGGGAGCGTCTCGAGAAAAAGACAAGAAAAACAAAGGAACAAGAAAGTGCAAGGGAAAGACAACACAGACCAAAATCTTAACAAGTTGAAGGATGCGTATAAAATATGGAAGCCTGGAGGAGTGCAAAAGAAAAAATGTTGCGTTGTATGACCACCAAAACAAAGTGTGGGATCTTAGAAAACAAGGATAAAGTACACATGATCAGGAGATCATGAATCATTTTAACCTCGAGTCTCGATGTAGGGGCATTAGGCCCAAGACAAGACTTTGTATATAAATAGACATGGGGTTTATGTTTTCAATTTCTTATAAATTTTCATATTTCAAGTTGATTTTAATAAAATGTAGAAGGAATTGTGAATCGCCCTCAACGATTAGAGGACAAAATGAGAAGAAGTTGAAGGAGTGTGCGATAGTCATCAGCTTATTCAGAGTTAGGCTAAAATTAGGATTTGGAGGAGTTCGTCGAATCATTGTAGGAAGATGAATCGATTTATTCCCAATTTGCATAAAAATAAACCTCCGTGGCAGCATTCTCGTAGACCTCGCATAGGGTCGCATAGAGCCGTACAGCTAGAGGGGAAGAGTAGAGTGTGCATGAGGCCATCGATTGAAGATCCGGCCTAAAAGGAGGTTTCCTTGTAAGTAAATTCAAGATTATGTTATGGAAGAAATTGTTTTAATACTATTTGTGCATTCGTTGATTAATTCCTCGTGTGAAAATGCCTTGAATTCCATGTATGAGTAGGACTCGTAAATTGAGTTAAGAGTCTCGCTCGTATATTCGAAAATGAGAGTGTATGAGAACCAAGGCGATAAAAACCGCGTTAAGAACCACCGGAAATGTGTGATTTGTGCTTAATTGAATTGTTAATAAGGATCGGGTAACCCGATGATTAGTCTTCGGTAAATAAGGGGTTATATATGTATGGGGCACGTTCGAAATGGATTAATTGCATAATGGTTTCATTCGAACTAACTCTATGTGTAGATTGATTTGGGTTTGTATGAGAATGTGGGAAATCGTCCCGTGTAGAGACGTATACACTCAACCGCAAGGTGAATTGAAGCATTGAAGTAGGAGGGGAAGTGTATTGCTCTAATTAAGGGGCGAATTTGTTAAGTAAAGACACTCAAGCTTGGCGGAGCCGTGAAAATCAAATGGGGATTCGATAACACAAATAAGACAATGGTTAACATATGAGGGAGTGCCATGGTACCGAAACCATACAAGAGTTAAATAAACGCGTTGAAGTGTAACGTTGAATTGAGGAGGAATTCATAGACAGAAAGGCGTGGAAGAAAAGGAGGAGTTAACAAAAAGGCGGAACTAACCCCCGAGCCGCGAGAGAATTCGTGGAACCAAGAGGTGAATAGTGAAACCGCAGTTGAAGACTAGTGGGTTTCGCGTGAGTAAAAATGGTAAGTTGAATCGTGAAAAAATGTGATTCCATAGGATGACAGATGCGTGCAAAGAGTGGCTTGCATAAAAACCACCCTCATCGCGTTTTTTTTAGCGTTAACGCTAGACAATAAAAAACCGTGAATCTCCATTTCGGTCGTTGATCACCAAAACTCTGCGATAAACTGGCAAAACTCGGCCAGATGCGATGGGGGGAGCAACCACCGGGCCCCCGGCTCATCGCGTGGTTTCGGGAAATAACCTCCGTGCAGCTTGATCGTGCGACTATCGTCATATCATTGCATGTCGGGCCGTCGATGGCTCATCAACCGTTCGATGGAAAGGTGTGTTCGTGGAGACCTGTAAATAATCAAAATTACGTCGATAATTGAATATAACCCAAGGTTTAGAAGAAAATAGTGTGAAAACCCAATAGGTCGATGATTATTGGTTTATGTTGTAAGTCATGTGGCCCGAGAGCCTTACATATGTTATTGGTTGGGTTTAAACGTAGGCCTAGGTTTTGTATTAATGTTTGTAACATTGGGGTTGTAGAATGTAGATATACGTTATGGCAAGCCGTGGACAATAGTTTCAGCTTTGGAGGTTAAGTCAAAATATTATCGTAAAGTGTTAATACAATGCCATGGGTTCTATAATATGGCCTCATAACCACTATACATTGATTTAATCATGAAGTGAGTCTCAAGGCTCGACATAGTTGTTGTGCTTTTCCTTTAAGGAAATATGGGTTTTAGAAAATGGCCTATTATATGTATCGAGGGTTATATAACCTATAAAAGAAATAGTAGGATATTAAAGTTCCCACACTCATCTAAATTTCTCTGTACCGCAGAGAAGGATGGAAAAAGAAATTTTATAGGCACAAGATGCTGAAAATATGATTAAACAGAACTGTGGGTTTTACTCCGGGCATCACTCCACCTTACATTCGCTCCAACTTCATCTCTCTCGTCCCTCCTTCTCAAAATCCTCTCTAGTCCTTCCTCCCTCCCCTTTCTCTCATACCTTCTTATCTTTCCCTATCTCTCTCTCCAACCTTGTCACTATCTCCCTCCCTCTCTCTCCTCCTCTCTTCCCTCTCTATATTTCTCTCTCTCTCTCTCTCTCTCTCTCACACACACACACACCCTTCTCTCCCTCTCTCTCTCTTTCCCTCCCTCTCTCTCTTTCTCTCTTACCCTTCTCTCCCTCTCTCTCTCTCTCTCTCTCTCTCTCTCTCTCTCTCTCTCTCTCTCTCTTTCATTCTTCCTCTCCCATCTCCTTCATTTTATCTCCATCTCTCCTTTGTCACTCCCTCTTATCTCTCCAATTCTTACCACTCTATGTCTTCGTTCTTCCCTCCATATATATCTAGAATTAATTATATATCATGATATATTAATATATAATAATATAATATAACAAATTTAATATTATATTAAATATAATATTGTATTAATCCAAAGTTAGTAAATTTAATAATATCAACAATAATATCATAATAAATATTAATATTAATCTTAATTTTTTTTAATATCAATATTAGATTTAATGACGTTTTTTACATCACATGATAATAAAATTTATAATAAAACTACATCAAAATATATATGGTTTTTTCTTTTTAAAAGATTTATTTTACAAATATTTAATTAAAAGAAATAGTAAAATATTTTAGAGCAAAATTTTCATTTTGTTTGTATTGAATTAATTTTTTCCTTAAGAGTAAAGATGTTTAAAATTTTACCTAATTAAGAACTTTAATGTGGGAATTATTTTGTTAAGGTAAATTTAAGATCCATTCATTCATATATATGCTAAAATCGTTATTAAACACATGAGATAATTTATCATTCATTCAAATTATATATAGTAATACATCCTTTTACTTTTATAATTAATGTTAGTCCATTAATAAAATTAAAAAAGTTATATATAATCTAAAGATTCAAGTTGTATATAATTGAAGATTCGACAAAATGTTTTGATCAAAGTTATGAGTCTCTCCACTTTTTCTGAGTATAAACCACATTAGTTGGTTTGAAACACCAATCTAATTCTCTAATGATGTGATTAATCTGAAAATTCTTTTATCTACATTATGGATCACAAAAATCTTAGATCTAACACAAAAATTATTCTTATTATTTTTTAAAAACACAGCATACTTACACATCATTTTCATATTAAATTTTGAAAACATGACATACATGCTTACATTTCAGGAAGCTCAGCTTATAGAATGAGCGAGCCTTGCAGCTCAATGTGAGATGAAAGTTTCCCAACGAACCCGGATGTAAAGTTTTCTATTCAAGTCTTTTCCTTTGCCAAGACTTTTACTTTTCTCTTCAAGTCTTTTCCTTGTCTCCATTTCCATCCTTTGTTCGTGATTCAAATCTCGACACGTCCTACACTCTGTGATACGCACCAGTCGTGCTCTTCCCGTGAAGTCAAGATCCGCATCTTCTACTTTCATTTCGCGTTCATCGCGAAGGTTCCCGTCTTCTTGCTTATCCTGATTTGACTTAACGAATTGTGGAAGGTAAATCAACTTTAGTTCAATCGCTGGCTGTCCAAATCGGGTTGCTTGAACACAACTAATTTACTAACGGCGTTCTCCATTCAAATCTTGACACGCCCGACACTCTAAGCTAGTCGAGCGGTCGTTCCTTTGTCGGTTGTTCGTTGGTGATTTGAACGGAAGACTTCCATTTTTATCAGTTCTGTTGGATAATTGACCTTTTTTGAGATTCAAGAAACAAAAATTAATTTTAAATCTTTTTCAAACCAAACAAGCCATTTTTGTATTGAAACATCTTTTGTAAAAGACTTATAATTACTCGCTTTAAGATTTATTTTCTTTTAATTTCGATAGCAAAATGGAGTGTCGGGCTTAAGGAGAGTTGGTCTCTTTTCTCTGAAATTTTCATTCAATACAAGGAGTCTATTTTATATTCTTTCCTTTCAAATTCATTTATTAATTTCATGGAAATTGATTAATGAATACCTTGATGTACCTCATATAAAACTAATACAATAGACAATGTTATATAAACTCCTAACAAGACCTTTGGTATTTTGAATAACACACACGAAATGATATCTCTCCTTTATTATCACCTTGGTCTTCTTATATAAAATGCTCTCACCGTTATAGTGCCACTTTTAAAACAATGACTATGGTTTGAAACCCCTTTAGAGCATCGTCTCAAAGGTTTATAACCCGACGCTCAAGCCTTTGTGAACAATAATGCGCAATTAACATCCAACCTTAGCACTTAGCGTTATACAATGGTTTGACCCTTTTCACAAACAAAACCTTAATACAATGCACCTCTTCTAATGCCAACCTTCGGACTTGTATTATTAACTCCACTTACATTACCAACGCGACATTTTATAACACATTGCGCCACGGGCCCCACACATCAAACTTATTAAATAAACGTTAAATCAATACAAAACCACGGCTCATACTGGCTTATCCTCCATGCAAGTCATCACACATTTCCGTTTGATCTCCCGTCTTCCGCATCGAACGATCTTCGACAATATCGCGTTATTTTCACTAAGAAAAGGTTAGAATTCCAAAAACCCGATATGGGTGGTATTTAAGAGGTGACGTGTCGCAAACCGTTGGATCACGTTTTTGAGTTTTTCTCCCGGTCCCAATCGGGTCACGCCGATACCGGTGGTATCCTCCTCCCCAAACTCGCTCCCGTATTTGAACAAGAAAACTCGAATTTCCTACGCGAAATTTGATGTATTCCTTCATATTTCCTTTCTTTCGCTGGTTTTGTGAACGATCTTATTGGTATCTTACACCACTATCATAACAACACAATCGTTTCAACAGGAGTGGCTAATATTCTTAAGATAGATGGAGCCTAACTTTGATCTTGCTCTCCCACTGCAGCCTTCACACAAGAAAATTACACGCTTAATTCATATACTATAAGCGCATATATCCCAAAGGTATCTAGAACGCACACATTCACAAAGAGACCAAGATTTCTTTAACTAATACTTCAATTGAATGTACGTAATTGACAAAGAAAGGAATGAGCCTTTTGGGAGATTGCCAATAACAATACGTATATCCACAAATACTCGGGCCATTCGAACAGTATTTAATGAGCTCCGAAATTTTTTCACCGAGAGACAATGCTTTGCCTAAGAATTCACCAAATCTCCTCTCCAACCTCGGGCTGGGGGTTACAATTTATAACTAATACATGATTGTTTGATTCCTCCTTGAGGACCATTTTATCTTTAATCACAAAAAGAATAATTACATAATATTACTATCAACAATCAAACGACCGACACGAATGAACCTATTTGACTTCTAAGGCCATTAAACTAACCCTAACTCGGTTTCCAGTGCAATAGACAAGCAAGGTGTTGACACCTTGTCGGGTACATCTCGTAAAATTTTAAACCCTCCAGTCACAACATGTGGAAAATCCTCCCACATTGTCACAGTCCATTGCCCTCGCATCGTACTCTTGAGGGCAATTTTCTTCATCGACTCCTATCCATGAGTTCTTTATCGAGTCGCCTAGCTCGCACATAACTCGTTCAGGCCCAAGTGAAGACTGCCATCTGGCTGGTTTCTACTGAGTCAGTATTGGAAGTACTCTGTCCTCTAGTCCTTTTGAACACCTTATTGTCCAAGATCTTCTTCCGTCGTAATGGTCAAGCCGAGCTAACTATTTTACCCACTCTATCTGCTCTTTATCTCAATGTCCTCATCCGTGCCACCATCTTTATACCCGTACAAGTTTGGCAACATTAAATATGCGGGAGATATTCGAACATCGTGAGGAAATTCAACTTACAAGCATTAGCAGAAAATTTTCTCAAAGATTCCATGGTCCAATTTTTGAACTTCAATTTGTTACATCGTCTTCCGGGAATCTTCCTTCCTCAAGTGTACAAACCGTATCTCCAACCTCAAAATTGACTTCTCTACTCAAATCGCTCTTTCCTTGTACTTGATGCCGTTGCCTTGTACCGCCATTTTACTCCGCTCATGTATTGCTTGGATCTCGTAGCAAATTCTTCTCCATCAACACTCCTCAACTCGCTTTTCCCAGTTTTTTAACTCGTATATTCCTTCCGAGGTACATTCCATCCCACCAAAAGTGTTGCATGTCCTTTCAACTTTGTCACTATAAACTTGACTCTTTTGTCTTCACTCATCTCTTCATAATCAAAACATTTGTTCATCTCATTGATCCGTTGTATCGCCTTCGTATTCAATCCTCTTGCAAAGTTTGACACTTCAAGTCTAGGCTTGACCGTAGACCCCAGAATAGTTTTAAGGAGTCTCATCTCAGAGGAATCTTAACATTTCCTCCCGGCTTCTTCTTCACTCCCTGTGTTCACCGACATCTTCGTGATCTCGTAAGTGTCCTAACTCATTTCTTCCAATCTGCCAAGAAATCAACTGATTGTCTCCCATCAGCAAGTCCAATACTTCGCATTGGCAATCGGCTCCATTTCCTTCTCCTACCAAAGACTCGGCAACCTCGATGTACCATGCAGAATTATCTACAAAAATATCCTCAAAACGTCTTGATACCACAAATGAAAGCAAAATGGTGTGTCGTTAAGGAGAGTTGATCTCTCTTTTCTCCGACATTTTCATTCAATACAAAATATTCACTTTATATTCTTTTCTTCACCATTTATCAATTTTGCGGAAATTGATTAATGAATACCTTTCGATGCATTCCTCATATAAACCAATAAGTTACCGTACGCGCTCATTATATAAACCCCCCAACAATAAGACCTTTGGTATTTTGAATAACACACACGAAATTATATCTCCCTTATTATCACCTTGGTCTTCTCATATAAAATGCTTCGACTGCGCAGAAACGCCTACTTTTAAAACAATGACTATGGTTTGAAACCCCCTTTTTATAATCGTCTCAAAGCGTTGTTTATAACCTAACGCTCAAGCCTTTGTGAACAATAATGCACAATTAACTTCTCGACCTTAGCACTTAGCGTTATACAATGGTTTTAACTTTTCAAAAGCAAAACAAAAACCTTTAATAAAATGCACCCCTTTTCTAATGCCAACCTTCGGACTTGTATTATTAACCCCACTTACATTACCAATGCGACATTTATAACACATTGCGCCGCTGTGCCCCACACATCAAATTTATTAAATAAACATTAAATCAATACAAAACCGCCGGGTCATACCTTGGCTTATCCTCCGTGCAACTCAATCGCGCGATTGCCGTTTTTTGATCTCCCCGTCCTCCGCATCAAATGATTCCTCGACAATATCGCGTTTTTTTCACCAAGCAGTAATAATGCCTCCAAAAAATGTGATATGGGTGGTATTTAAGAGTTGACGTGTGGCAAACTCATGGATCGCATTTTTTTGTGCTTTTTGCTCCCGTCCCAATCGGGTGCGATACCGGTGGCATCCTCTCAAACCACTCGGTATTTTGAAATAAAGAAAACTCAATTTCCATGCAAACTTTGATTTATTCCTTCATATTGTCTTCCCGCTTGGTTTTGTGAACGATCTTATTGGTATCTTACAACCACTATCGTAACAACATAATCGTTTTCAATAAAGGTGGTTAATATTCTTAAGATAGACGAAGCCTCAATCTATGATCTTGCTCTCCCAATGTGAGCTCTTCACACAAGACAATTACACGCTTAATTCATATACACAGGCGTATATCCCAGCTGTATCCAGGAACACGCACATTCACACAAAGAGATTCAAGATTATTAACCATATCAATTGAATGCATATAATTCACAAACGAAGGAATGAGTCCTTCATGACCAAGCACAATGCGACGCATATCCACAAATACTCAGCTTTGTTCGAATAGGTACTCAATAAGCCCGAAATTTATTCAATGATAATGCTTCTCGCTCAAGAATTAACGTCAAATCCCCCTTCCAACCGTGTCGTGGGTTACAATTTATAACTACTACATGACCGTTGTCTTCCTTGAGAACCGTTTTATTCTTAATACAAAAAAGACTAATTACATAATATTACTATCAATGTAAATCAAACAAAATGACACGAATGAACCTATTCGACTTCTACAAGCCATCGAACTAACCCTAACCTGCTCTAAGTGCAAATGCATACCTAAGGTATTGACACCTTGGTCAGTGTTATCCTAAAATTTTCGAACTCTCCTAGCTACAACATGTGGACAATCCTCCTACATTATTCGCCATCGTCCAATGCTCCCGCATCAAATTTTTAAAGACTTGTCTTTATAATTACCTACTTCTAGAAATAAATAAATTTTGACTTACTTTTATTGAGCAATTTTCTTCGCTGGAATCGATATTAATGCTCGCTGTTGGAAGCGTTGATTTCAATTAATCGCGCAATTGACTTTCTGATTGAATTTGATATTAATGTCATATTCAATGAAATTGCTGCTATGTTATTTCATTTGATTGGAAAATTGACTTGATTGAAATTGATGTTCATGCTTGTTACTGAATGAAATTGATATTAATTCTGGCTGGTAGGAGTGTTGATTTCATTTTAGTGGGCAATTGACTCCTGATTGAAATTCATATGCATGCTTGTTATTGGGAATTTCTAATAGATATTAATACTTAATACTATAACGTTGATTTTAATATATAAAAATAAACATGTAACCATTAATCATTATATTGTACTCTAATATTTTTAAATTTTGGTTTTAATTATATATATTTTAGTTATTTAAAATTGGCTAGTGATGGGTTAAAATTAAAATTCTTAAAAAATTTGAAGACTAAAAATAATTTATATTCAATAATTATGAAAATTTTCGAAACTGGGCAAAAGGTTAAATAGGATGAAGACAACTCTTTTTTATATAAATATTTGTATGACCCAGCTTTATTTCAAATTTTAATGAAAATATTTTTTTTCAAAATATTTAATTGTAAAGTTTTTATATGGTTAAATGGACATTTTATTCTATTTACAAAATTTAAATAATTTATTATTTTATTTACAATTTTTTTTTTTAATGTTATGTCTTTTTTGTAATCTCTATTCTAGGATTCATATTAATTCTTTTGAAATTTTGTATTCATTTTTTTGAAATTGACTTTCATATAATCGCATAATAAATATTTGTTGGTCGATATTTAGAGCTCTTAATGAGGTTCATCATCGAGATTCAGGATGACAACTCTAATGGGATTTTTCATGGAGACAAAGATGAAAAATCAATTTATCTTTGGAATAAATAATGCAAATGCATCATGTTCCAGAAATTGCCATTAAAAATATAATATATTTTAATCAATAAAAACACATGAAAAAGAAAGCTTAATTATATAAAATATTAGGAGATAATTTAGTCAAAGTAAAAATTATAAAAATGTAAAAAATAAATGCCATAAATAATAAACTAATATGTTATATATTAAATTAAGAAAAAAAAAATATCAAATATTATAATTTTATTATTATATTAGCATAATTATTTTTATATCATAATTTTATTATTACATTACTATAATTATTTATATAATTTTGTAGTATAAGTCATTAAATTTTTAAGCCCCAATGGTTAGCTCAATTGGTGGAGTCCCCGCTTGAAGTGGGTACTCTCAGCTGAGAGGTCACAGGATCAAATCTCGTTGACGCCGTGGTTAGGCCTCAGTATAGGCCGATAGTAGATCCCCTCGGGAGGATGTACTTCACAATTTCTTAAGACCGTGGATGTAGCGTACGTGTGTGCGGGCACATAGGAAAGTGAACTACTAGGAAAAAAAAAAAAAAAGAAAAAAGAAAAAAAAAAGAAAAGAAGTCATTAAATTTTTAAAGAAAATATTAATAATTTCACTAAATAAGAAAAAATATTAAGGTTGGATTTATAGTTAAGTCAGCTCATCAAAGGAAATAAATATAAATAAATAAATAAATAATTATAAAAAATAAATAAATAAATAATAAAATTTAAAATTTAAAAATAAATAAATAAATAAATAAATATCATTAATAGACAAATTATAATAAGAAATTATATATAACAAACAAACAGAAAGCCCTTGGAAGAAATAGGACCAATAAGTGAAGAATGTCAAACGAATAAATATAAAGAAATAATATATGTATATATAAAAAATAAACATAAATAATTACAAATAAATAAATAAATAAAAAAGAGAATACATCTAAACAATTAGAGAAGAGCTTGTGAATTTAATTTTTACTTAGCTTTCCAACCATTCTCTTCGATATTTTTTGTATGTTTCTCAAATGTCAATGGCCTCTCAACTTTCTATGGTGGAAATGATCAATCCTAGTATGACCTTGGAGTCATCAATGTCGACATGGTGCTTAGTTTTCACCCGCATGTTCAACAATAGTTGATGAGCGTAAACGATTATGCTTAATGTTTGTTGCATGTTCCTAAATTCTTAAAGTAATGGATCGACCGAACTTAGTGAAATATTATTATAAGTGAAAGTTAAAACTTAGTTGGAGAGAAATACTAAGCGAAAGATTATGATAAATGAAAGTTAAAACTTAGTTGTAGAGAAATACTAAGTTGATGAAAAGTAAGAAAAACATAGCAAGAGAGAAAGGTTTGCTTTTTTAAAGGAAAAAGGAAAAAAATTTCCCATTGCAAAAAATAAAAATCCTAGGTAGTTAAGGGGTGCAAACCCAAAACAATCCTAGGTAGTTAAAGGGTGAAAATACTAAAAACATGATGTTGTTAAGGAAAATTTTGTTGGGGTTGAAAATTATAAAAATACCACTAATGAATACATAAGAGGTTGTTATTCCTCGAAGAAAGAAATTTGAGCTTGGGAGGAAACGTTGGTGGTATCTCCTGGATGGAAGGAATGTGCTTTCCGCAAAAAAATTTTAAGTGATATATTGTGGTACATATATAATTGCGTTTTCTCGTACTAGTTGAATCATATATTTTTCTATTTGTTACATCAATTTAAATGTATTCATGCATGAATATCTATAAGTCAGTTTGGTTAGGGCGTACATTCATATACATAGTACTATATATGAGTATGTAGAAGTAATGAAAATACATGATGCATGACATGTAGTATTGAGATGATATGTTTGATTCAAACATTATTTTTCCTATTTTCAATATATATGTGTGTGTGTGTGAAATAATTTTTGGTGCTAAAATTTAGGTGAGGTATCTTGATCTATCAAATTTCATGAGGAATCGTGGCTTACATTTACCGTGTAACGTATTAAGAAAACATGTACTATAGAATACAATCCTCACTTTAATGGAAGGAACTAAGACAAAAAATAAAAAATGTGAGAGCTGGGGGCTAAATTATCACTACAAGAAAAAAGGACATTAGTGAGGGTCATGCTTAGACGACCTTTGGTTGTCCGTCACCAATGTCACATATGGTGACGTGGGCCCCAAAAACGTCACTCTATAGAGCAGAAAAGATGGTCCTTTAGTTCGTCACCAAATCCATTTTCAATGACATTCTTTGGTGAGGATTTTAAAGGCCCACTACTAATTCTCTTTAGACACTTCTAGTGACGAAATTTTAATGACCTCACCAATTCTCTTTGTAACTTTTGGTGACGGTCAAAAACTTTTCGTCATCATTGATCATTCGAATGACTTTAATGACGCTATGTGCATGTTAATATATTTTTTTATGAAAAGATAACGATTTAGGATCATTATCAGGAGTCTTTTTTATAATATGTCCAATTCCATAGTGGTTAGAGTCAACACCTTTTAAGAAGTAATTAGTGTGTATCATTTTCCTCAAGTATTGACTAGTCGAATAGATTTTTCCAATGAGTCAACACATGTTTTATATCTATTAATTTTATTATCTAAAAAATTCCCTTTAAAGATAAGTTCCACTAGTGTGTGTAGGAAATATATTATTTAGTACTTAATCAAACTCTATCAATTCTATTAATGATAAAGACCTAGCACTCTCAACAATCTCAAGACACCTTAAATTAACGCTTTGCACACACTAACATTTCTTAGACTCCTTCTCATGTCTTGGAACATCTTTGTACCTAGAACATATTTTCATGACACTCCGATGCCCAAACACATGGTGGTGCATAAAAGTAGCACAACATAGAAATATCCTAGCATGTGTTGGCATGCATGTAGTCCCTAGCAGTTCCCGGAACACATTGGTTGCATGAATTGACATACATTAGCACTTGACACACAATGCCATTGGGAATGTAAGCTAACCTATTATTAGTGTGGGTATCATGCCCCCCTTTTGAAAAGTACAATGTCTCGATTTATTAACCCACTTATTTGTTCATTTCCTTGCATTTTAGCTTGGTTCTTCCTTTTGTTGCCTTGACACTTCGACACACATTGACATACCATAGGACCCCGCACATCCATAACACTGCACACACATATTCGACACTATTTGGCACATATAATTAGCACAATTTCGGAACTCCCTAGCACACTTTGGCACTTCTTGACATGCCTTGATATTCCCTAGCATTCCTTACCAATGCTTAGCATACTCACAGGACTCCTCCTTGGCAAGATGACTAACACTCATTAACACTAGTCCCTAGCACATGTTCCTCATATCAATAACTTCCATGAATTTTGACCTATTGCTCCCTTAATGTGTTTTCATAGTACTCCCTAACACTCGCAACATGCATTAACACTCTCTAGCACACTTGAGCACTCTTTAACATGCCCCTTCCACTTCATAGCATGCAAAACACTCCCCATTGGCTATTATCCGCACTCTGGCGCGTGTCAAGCTTTGGAAAAAACTTAAAATGTATGGAATACATTGAGATGAATTGGTATGATTTGGCATGGTTTAATATTAAATTTATTTGTGGCCTAATTGTTCCAAAGTAGATGGGAAGAAACAAAAGGAAGACTTGGCACTTAGTATGCACTAAGACTTGCACTTGGCACCTATTGGTGCCTAGTGTTGGTGTGTCTAGCACGCCCTCTTGGAAAAGGTAAATTAATGACTTCCTTATTAACCCTCTTATGTGTTCATTTCCTTGTAGTTTAACCCATTTCTCTGTTTTTTTGCCTCCACACCCCCGGCACACATTGGCCTCCACCTCGCACATTTTGGCATGCCTTATCACTTGGAACATCTTATCATGTTCGACACACCTTCACACTATCTTACACACATCTTAGCATTCCCTGCACGCCTGGCACTCATGTCCTCACAACTAGCCTTTAAATTTTTTTCACAACTTGGGAACCCAATCAAGACCTTTACTAACGTAGTTCACGTGAAAAATATCGCTTGCTTCAATCGCAACAACTTGATCAATTGGTAATCACTACAAGTAGATTGTGCCTTGTTCACCTAATAACTACCTATAACTCATCTTATTCCACTCATGTCCAAGCTCAACTCGTCCCACTTAACTAGTTACTGTGACAAGGATCACATGTTCTATCCACATGTCCATAAACAACTAAGAAACATAAATTACGTAAGAAATATTTCATGTATGTTTAGTTCCTACAACAAATAGAAAATTACTTGAGATTTTGCAAGAACCACAATATTCACAAGGCACACAAGATATAAGATGACACAATTCAAGTGCCCCAAAACTTATACACAACATTGTACAATATGCAATTATCTACAATAGTTTAAACATGAGCATGCAGCCAAAGTGTGCCACATCTCATTTAAAAAATATTTAAAGGAAAACAATGTTGTGCCTAGCACAAAGTGATTTCCTTGTCTAAAACTATTGTGTCAAGCCCCATATAACAACCTAGGCTTGCCCCAAGAAATCCTATTATGAACTTTCCCTAACACACTTCGTCCTCGTCACACTTGAATTCACTCACACTCCGTGGCACACACTCTTATTCCTTCCTTTCCATGCATTTTGACCTAGTTATCCCTTGATATGCTCCGACACTCCCGAACACTCTAGTTCATCATGCATTGACATTTTCCAACATGTGTTAGCATGCCTTTTCATTTCTTTGCATGCCTCGAATCTCTCCCTAGGTATCATTCCTCACAACTACCCTTACTTAATTTGAAACTTGGGAACCCAACCAAGCCCCGCTGACTACAAGAGCTTGACCAAGTTACGGTTACTACAACTAGAATATTTTATTGAATTGTGTAGTCAGAGGTACTCCACAATCCTAGTGAGATGGGTTGTTTGTGTGATTTTGGTCACAAAAAGTCGTGTGAAAATAATCCAAGAAAATGGATTTTGGACCCAAGATGGGGTTTAAAATCTAAAAGACAATAAAAAATGGAAATTAATATTTCTAAGGTCTAAGGATAAAAACCACAAGTTCTAGAGGGTTCGTAAGAGACTCAGGAAAAATATTTAAGGAGGTATTAGGATAAAGGAAATAACATCAAGTGATTTCATCAAGGGGGTTAAGAGAGATGTATTCTTAAAGACACCATTATCATTAGCATGTCTAGCATTCAATAAGATGCCTCAAAGGTGATTTGGAATCCTTAGAATGCACTCAATAACACTTGGCACTTGAAACTTATTTCCACCTAGTGTTAGTGTGCATAGCATGCCCTTCCCGGAAAATGTAAATTGATGACTTATTAACCATATGATGTTTTTATTTCCTTGTAGTTTAACTTGTTTCTCCTTTTGTTGCTCGATAGTCCTTGGCACATATTTTCGTCAATTCCTGCACATATTGGCATGCTTTAGCACTTGACACATCTTAGCATATTTTACATGCCTTTTAACCATTTGGCACATGTTAGCATTCCCTAGCATGCCTTGGCACTCATGCCTCACAACTAGCCTTACATATTTTCACGACTCTTTGGGAACTCAATCAACTCCTAGCTACATCGCAATTCATGTGACATTGGTTTTAAGTCCAGCCTTAACAACTTGATCAATTGCACACCTACTACAAGTATATTGTACCTTGCTGACCTAAGAACTCGCCATACCTCATCTTAGACCACTCATGTCCAAGCTTAACTTTACCCACTTAAGAGCTTACCAAGACAACAATCACATCTAGCCATGGTCATAAAACAACTAGGAAACATTTCTTACATAGGCAATATTTCACATGTATATCTAGTTCATATAAATAATAGAGCATTAACTAAGAGTTTATAAGAACCAAAAAGATACACTAGACACAATAAGATATAAGTCGGCACAATCCGAGTGCCCCAAAACTTATACACAAAATGTACAATATGCAATTGTCTAAAATAATTTAAAACATGAGCATTCAAATTAAAGTGTGCCACATTTCATATAAAAATAATAGATAAAGGAAAATAGCATTTTGCCAAACACAAATTCTCCCTTTTTCTAAAACTACTTTGTTGACCCACTTATCGCAATCATAGGCTTGCCTTGCAAATCCTATTATGAACATTTTCTAACAAACTTCCATCCTCGGGCACGCTTGAATTCACTAACACTCCCTCGACACACACTATTATTTGTTCATTTCCATGCATTTTGGACCTAGTCTTCCTTTGTGGATGCCTTGACACTCTTTTAAGACTCCTCAACATGCATTGACATTGTCAAACATCTTTTAGCACTCCTTTCAATTCCTTGGTATGCCCTAACCCTCCCTAGTTATCATGCCCTCGCAACTACTCTTACTTAATTTTCAACTCGGGAACCCAACCAAGTCCTCGCTTCACTATAGGATCTTGACCAAATTACGATTACTAAAAATAAACTATGTTGTTTAATCTGTAGAAGCTTGGGAGGTACTCCACAAGCCTGGTGATATGGGTTTGTGGGTGAGTTTGGCCACTAAATAATTTGTGAGTAACAACCCAAGCAAAGGGGGCTCGGACTTGAGATGGTTTTTAAAATCTAAAATAAATTAAAAAGAAAAATTATTATCTCGCCGAGGTCTAAGTAGATAAAGTTCATAATTTCTAGAGTGTTCTTAAGAGGCCTAGCTGTGAAAGATATTTAAGGAGGCCTTAATATGACAAAGCAAGAATGCTTCACGAAGAAGGAGCTCATTTCATCAACGAGGCCATGAGAGATGTAGTCCTAAGGTAGGTCGAGTTATAGGTTGAGTAATTATTGCTAAAGGGAGGCCATGATCATCCACCAAGACTAATATCACCATGTGAGAGTTCACAATAATTTCACATAGCTTAATGGGTTCGAGATAGGAAATAGGATGGAATATTGTTGGTTCTCTTATGGAAGATCAAGCTCAAGAGAGGCGACTCATGAGAATTTGGGCATGTGGATTCTCAAAGGTGTTTTTGTGTGACTACCTAACACTTCCTAGCATGTATTATCACACGCCAAAGAACCGGAAAATCTTGGCCACATGCCACTCTATTAAACACTAACATGACTTAGCACCGCCTAGCATACCATGTCACTCCCTCCTTAGCACACCTAGAACTTACTAACACTCCCCGTAAAACACTCTTATTTATTAATCTAAAAATGGGTTGGATAACTTGTTATGCTTTTTAAGAACTCCTCCCCACTCAGCTTAAACAAATACAAGATCTAGCTTATACTTGACATTTGTGGAATTTGTACTTGAAATAGATGTATGATTTTTTTAAATTTTTAAATGTCTTAAGTCAATTTTTTCTGATAAAATTAAACATGTGTACGTAAATATAATGCAACAATAAAACATCCACACATAACAAAAAAAATAATCTAGGAGTTCACCCGAATATCGTGGGCTACATCTCCTTGAGATTTTGTCATCTTGACTTGGACCTTCGGGATTATGGAAAAATTTTTACAAATTCCACACTTAACTCCAATGGTTACTAAAAATGAACCAAAAGGGCTTATAATACCATACAGTCCTTGTCATGTTTTCTATCACTCGCAAATAGATCTAGGTTCCTTTAGACTTGATTCCTCTTATTAGTGCTCTCCGAGCTACACTCAACTTCTCCGTGGCACTAAATCCTTCATAATTATTTCATCGTCTCCGAAACCTCACCTAATTTCTCCATCAAACACCAGACACCAAAAATGGACTTATCATTTGCTCAAAATGAGCACCGCATCCCCAAACTAGGCCTTCCCTCCGTTCACCCCACGCTTCAAAACTTCCCCGAAGCTTCTTAAGATCTATCAGCATTCAAATGTATTCTAAAAAATACCTTCATTGGATTCCTAATTCCAAAATATTCAGGATAGACTATTTCTTCAATGAAAATGGCCTCTCGATCGTTTCGTTTCGCCTCCAACACTTCGTCGGCACCCCTAGGCACTAAAGGTCACCGAAAACTTCAATCGATGGGTTCTCTACCTAGGAAGTCCTCAAAAGTTTCTAAAACTCCATAAATGGATTCATACTGCTCATTACAGCCATAAATTACTATTGGTCCATTGAATAAAGCCCTCAGCCACCCCGGCTAGGCCCCAAACTCGTCGTTGAAAGCCGACACTGATGGCACCGTAACTTCACCGAAGCATATTGGCCTTAAAAAGTCCTCACATGCTCGAAAAACATACCATTAGTTTCATAGTTTCTAAAACATCCATAATTAACTATTTTATTTTCCCCGAATAAGCAACTTAGCTCCCTTGGGTAGGCCTCAAAATACTATTGGCCCATGGTGACCCTATGGCCCCTAGAACTTTCCGATGCAAAAACCGCTCAAAAGTTCTCCGACGGCTCACAGAGTCTACTCCATTGAGTTTGGAATGCTGGAGATAGTCTAAACTTACTATCGGCACTCCAAAATTGGGTGAATCTCGCTCAAGATAGAGCCAAAACAATATTTGTCCAAAGGTCACTCGAAAAACCTCCACTAAATGTGGAGGAATGGAATTCACTCGAGTTAGAATTCGAACCGCCCGTAACCGGGCACGCTCCAAAATATCCGCCGTATTTAAACTAGAGCTTAAATTATCATAATCCGCAATTAGGTTTGTATAAGCGCTTTTAAAAATTGGATAAGTGAAAATTAGTGTTAACCACTAGTTTTCGGTGGGTTAACCATGTTTAACACTAATTAAACCATGTTTTAATCACCGCGCTCTCCGGTATTACCTATGGTTTTGGGTGCTCGGGCGCAGCGGGGGAGTGGTTCCTTGGGGCCGTCCTTCGGGCCTTGCCCATACCCGCTCCTCCATAATAGTATCGTGTCAAAGGCCAATTACATTTTAAGAAACGTTGGTATGGCGGAACAAAGAAGATTCGACGCTTGCGTAAAGAAGGTCGTGAGTCCACCCCTATGCAGTCCTACAAATTTTACATGACCGAACTTGGGCCACACATGGTGGCTTCGGGCTTGCCACTTGGCATCCCTTTATTGGTCCAAATTAAATCACGGCTCCGAATAGTGGAACCACAATGGCCACTTCTCCAACGTTGATCGACTAAATGGAATATTCGGGAATATTTTGACGAATACTTCAAAGAATATTTGAGAATATTCCAAGAATATTTTGAGGAATATTCTAAGAATATTCTCAGAATATTCTCTTTTTAATTTCCCAAAATTCCAAGTCAAACTTGGTCAAAGTCTAAAATTTTTATAGTGTAATGGACTTTGAAACTCGTGATAACGTTTCTTCATAGTGTCGGTTTTTTGAACCGTTTAAGTGTGCAAGAATTAGGAAGATGAGATCTATTCGCTCGCCTGCAGTTTGGTACACTTCCAAATACTTTTGAATTTAGAGCTATCACTTAGGTCCATGATGTAGTTCTAATCAAACCTCCCAATTAGAATCTTTTGGACCCCCAAAAGACCGATATACCGATTCTATAGTAAATGAGCGTATAACACCCTCTTCTTCTTTTCAGCCTCCATACACTTGCCTTTTATGGGTAGTTCCTTTGAACCACAACTAGAAGGTAGTTGACACTTCCCTTCCTAGATGCGCTGTCCTCTTGTCAAGAACCTGCCTTCCTTGCACTCACTCAAAAATTCTCTCATGAAATTACGTAAGATAGTTGAAATATCACCGCCTTAATCATCATCCAAGGTGGCTCAAAAAACATGAGATTACATCATAAAACATGCATAAATAACTGAAATTTGCATATGTACAAATGAGTGTATGTCTTACCGTGTCAAGAAGTCAACCCCACTTCTTACAAAGCCACTTCCACGACGACTTTTGCTACCGAAAATATTTTTCATGTGAAACTTCCATTCTCACATCAATGATGGAATCCATGGTTCCACTTTCGCCAAAAGATTTCTATCCCCTTGCCTCATGTGCTTGGGACGATTAGTTGGATGCACAATCCAACATTGAGAAACAACATGTCCCCTTTTCCGGCAATGTGTGCAAGTCTTATGCACCTTCTTTGCAATTTGCCTTTGCCTCAACTACTTCCTATATGCCTTCATCCTCTTCCAAGATTCCCCTCAAAACTCATGGTTAAAATACCACAATATGCAAAACAACTCTTTCTTCCATTTAAGCATGCAAAATTGTCATGCCTGCGTACACATAGTCAACTTGACTATGGGAAGAATTATCCGTCACATGTTGCTTTGCATGTCCATCTTTTACCTTCTTGAGGAGATGAACTAGTAGAGGTTCCATCTTTCTTTGGAGACTGGGTTGACACAAGCTGACGGAAAATGTCTCGAATTCACATGCTCGCCATAAGTTGCATGTTCACACCCTTTCATACAACATAGGCTTTAAAATGAATGGCAATCAACTTGAAAACAAAGTTGACATGTTTGTGTATTAGAACTTGGAAAAAAAATGTTTTTTAAGTTGCCTCCAATGCCTTCATGGCTTTGGGTCTTCGCCATTAGATTGAATATAACCAAGACCAAATTTCTTAGGTCGTTCCTCAACCAAAATAGGTTCAACCATGTCTTGTGAATGTTTTCCTAAAACCTTGCCTTCATAGCCCATTTTTAACATTAACTTGGACCCTATACCTCTATTTTGCTTTTAAATGAATCAACACATCTTTTTGAAGAAGAAACTCGAAGAAAAATTAGAGTGAATTACCTATGCCTACACATGTTCTTGGTCAAAGCCTCTGGGCTTGATGGAGCAACATCTTCATCTCATGCAATATTTGAAGAATTTCTTTCCTTCTATTGCTTCATAGCAAACAATTTCTCATGAAATACGCACTTCTCTTCTATCTTCAAACATAACCGCACCATGTCCTTCAATATGTAGAAGTCATGCTTCATGTATTCATAGAAGAATATTGTGAAGGAGGAGGATTTGGAACCTCACTTGAAGAAGTTTTCATCATAAAATGAACTAAAATAACTTCAAAAAAGTTCACAAATCTTTCAAAACAAATGACAAAGCTTTTTAAAATTTTTTTGTAGAGATAAACTCTTATCTGCCACTTTTGCAAACAAACAACGATAAAAGGTTTTGTGCTTCAAGGGTAGTGTTGAGGTCCTTTGGGCAAGGAAGATGCCTTTCACTCTTTCCTCCTTCTTGTCCTCTCCGGACTTAGCCACGCATCTTTCCCTTCACCTCTATCAAACTCAAGCAATAATCGTGTTTGCAAACAACACAGCTGAACTCCTTTTGCACTATTTAAACACCTTTGAAGTAAAACAAGCAAGCTATTTCTTTTTCAATCAGAACCAAGTGTTGGGTGATACCAACCTCAGTCCGAAAATGGGTTGTATAGCTTGTTATGATTTTCAAGAACCTCCCACTCGCTAAACAAATAAAATATCTAGCTTCTACTTGACATTTCGTTAATTTTGTACTTGAAATAGATGTATGAATTTTAAATCATTTAAATGTCTTAAGCCTATATTTGTTTCGCCGGGTTAAACATGTGTAAGAGAAATATAATGTAGCACTAAAAAATACACACATAACAACAAAATCAATCTAGGAGTTCACCCGAATATCGTGGGCTACGTCTTCTTGAGCTTTTTTCATAGTGTAATGACCCAACTTGAGTTATAGGGAACATAGAAATATTAGCATGCATATGAGATCCGCATATGATAGCTGGCATATGTATGTATCACATGTACTACACTAGTACATGCACTAATCAATTATGAAAATCTCGTGTTGTAGAGTAATGAGTGAATTATCGCTATTGAGGAAATATCTAACTCATGAGAATATAATGAATGTATTAGTTATATCTACTACTATCATAATATAAACGAATACTTTCTTCAAATAAAATTAAAATCATTGACTTATGTAAATAAATAATAATATTTTAATCAATCTAAGATATTTCGTTAATCCAAGATATTTATTAAATAATAATATTTAATAAAAAAAGATATTTTAGAAATCTAAGATATTTATTAAAAAGAGGATATTTTAATAAATATCCGGAATGAAGTTTGCGTATAAAAGGAGAAGACGGGAAACTTTATGGGAATGGGTAGTGAGGTGGGTAAACCGACCCGTATGTTTTCGTAGGAGTTCTAATCGCATGAGACATGAGCAGTTGAGTTCTAACAGAGTCATGGAGTGATCTCGATTGTTATTGGAGTTTTGGGCACGGGGCTAGAGGACTTGTCTTCCCATCTAGGAACCGTAGAGGCTTCGACCTAAGATAGGCCGAGAGGAAATGATGGTTTGGTAATGGGAGCCGAGCCATGGCATCGAACATCTTTCAAACACACCTGTAAGTATTAAATAGTCAATTGATATATATATTGCGTTTAAAAACTTCTACTCGAATTGTGTTGTATAAATTTTGTTAATGATTATTAAATTCGTCAGTTAAGGTCTTTACACATGGTATCAAAGCATAGTTTCAGACTGGTGATCTTACGGCATTTTAAATCATTTCTATGGATTCCAATCTTGTATTGCCTCCATCTCTTGAGCTTTGAGCTATTGAATTGAAATATTCTTTCTTTCGCTTAATAAAATATAGGTGAGTGAGTGTTAGTGCATTTGTCCGACCAATGTGTTTGCAAATGCATAACGCCCAACAAGTGATTAATTTAAATCTTCCGTATAAGTAGAGGTGGTGTGTGATTTATCGCAAGAGGATTCCATTATGCAAAACTCATTTGCAATGATTAAAAGGCCAGCGATTTCAATTTTCAGATCTTTCCCCAATGTATAAGCTCTCATATACCATAAAACCTGCGTAATGCACTTCGTTAACCATTTGACTATTATCAATTAATTCGAGAACACCTAGAAATCGTATGAATTTCTCACTTCTTGGCTTTCTAGTTTAGAATTTATTTCCATGTAAATGTTTCTTCCTAGAACTAGATAGGATCAACCTTAGAAATCTCGTGACTATGGTTACATGTGTAGGGTCAATAAAGTCCCGTAGAGTTTTACCTTACCACTTTATGTAAAACCGCATGTTCCTTTTGAGCCCTTTCAAGCTCTTGAAACTCTTGATTTGAGCCCTCGCCCGAAAGAGTGCTTTTCTCATTTGCTTCAACCTTGCGTAAAGCCTCGCGTACTCCTTTTCTCTTTCCCCAAGAGAAAACATCAAACTCTCAAGCTCATTTTCTTTTTCTTGCACATTAGAAACTGCCAATCTTACATTGTCTTCTAGATCATTTATTTTTCTATTTTTTTCCTTCAATTCTAACTCGAGTGTCCTATTATCATTTTTCAAATGTTGTGTAATATCTGCATTAAGTCTTTCCAATTCGTTATTCGGAAAGCTCCTCCACCATTTTATTATGTCTCTCGGTTACTCGCATGTCCTTTACCGTGTGGTTCTTTCGTTGCAGTCTTGGGCCTATCTGGAGCAACAACTTGTTCTTACCGGGATTTTTCTCGGCCTGGTTCTAATTGTTTCTTGCTCTAGTAGTATTCTTTCCTCTAGATTATCTCGAAGCGAATATAGAGCAACTTCATTTTCTTTTAACTCAATATCCATAGCTTTAAATTGTAATCCAAAGATCACTTTATCATTCTATTCCAACATGTATAAAGTAGCCAAGAGACGCCCGAACCAATTATTCCAAGTCAAGTTTCAAAATCCAAAAAAAAAAAAAATTCTTCCTACCGACTCACTTCTTCATCTTTAAACTCGCTATAGCATTTTTCATCGAGATGGAGAATTTGCATTCACACCTCTAATTTATAACCCTAGATGTCACCTGCAACCTTATCTTTTCACCTTTCCTAATTTCGTCACCTCTCGCATGCTCTCAACTTCGTTGGGAAACATCCATGAGACTCGTCACTATTGTGGGATTTCTTTCTCTTTATCTCCTTATCCTTTTGTCGTTGAAATTCTTCTAGTGCAAATTTTTTTATAGTGATCTATTTCCTCAATCTTAATGTTTCACCTTGCGTATGAAAGTTATTCCTCAAAATTTCTAGCTTTCTTAACATAAGTCTATTTTTCCTTACTAAGTTTCAAAAGGATTTGGTTTGCATGTCTTCGCACTCTCTTGAAGTTTTTTTGAAAAATGTTTCTCTTGCTTCACAGATTCATATAGTGAAGAATTTTCTATCACAAGACCACTTGTCTTGGATTTTGCAATTTCTAACTCTTCGACAAAGACACTAAGAAAATTTTGGATATCCTCCATATATTTTGTTGCTTCCTCATAATCTCTATGAAGTGCCTCTTCTACCTTCTCTTTTTTCTTTCTAATAAACTTTTCTTGGATGCCTCTATCTCTCGCTTAAAGCCGTAACAACTTTATTTTCTTCATTTAAAGTCAAGACTTGTTGTTACCGCCGTCTTAAGAGTTTCAAACAAGCTCTTCTTTTATGTTCTCATAAGACACCTTCGTTTATCTTCTAATTTCTTATTCATAAGAAAAACAAGTCATTCCTCACCGTATCCTCGATGCTTTGCTTACTAAGTTAGTTCACCTGACGATTTACTTCTGTGGTTTGTTCTACTTCATGCACCTTGCATATCTAATGAGAGAGTGAACTCATGAGATGGGGTAAATATTCCGAAAGATGAATCGGTGAATTGGACGAAGATGATGAATGTAAAATTGGAGCCTTTGTCCATAGTTTCCTCGCCAAATTGAGTTCATGAGGAACATATGGATTTGTTTAATTTATCTCTATGGACGCTAATCAAGAGGGTGACCGCAAGTAGGAACATCGATGCCATTGTTAAACACACTGAGTATCGGCATCACCCAACGGCTGCGCTTTTTCATTCTCCACATTTGGTCACCTCCAAACATTTCTCGTAGTCAACTTCGCCATTCGTTGTAGGAATATACAACGTAAGTTCCGTACATCAAGAACCAAACATCACCTCTCACAAACAACCGTCAAATCGCATACCCAAGATAATCACGTGGTTAAAACCCTCAAAGAGGAAATAGTCCACGCCCCGAGCCAACACGACCACTTCAAAGAATTTATCGACATGTGAAGGAAAAAGTTACATATGTTTCTCTCATAACCACAGGACAAAATGACCCTCCGTGCTCTTTAAATAGATATCAGACCAATCGGTGTTAAGCCACGCATCAAGTGTCATTGATACCGAGGTGAGATAACTCGTCGTATCACTACAAATCATGACCGTCGCATTATAAGTTACAAATGCTGGTAAAGAAACACACTTTACCTAACTCTACACTAGAATAAGTTATTCTTAAATATTTCCTATATGTCAATATCTCAACATCCCCCCTTAAGAACCACTTGAGATAGGATTGAAGGATTTACAAAGGTGACAAAAAAGGATATTTTCTATGTGTCGAAATATCCTAACATTCCCCCTTAAGAAAAATTTGGATGGGATTGAAGGATTTACAAAAGTGACACACAATAGGAGAAGGAAAGAGGCATTAGAGCCTATCCCCCTTAATGAAAACTTTCCTCGAACTCCAAGTATGGATCAAAGTTTGGTAAACTTCTACTTTTGTGAGAGCCTTCATAATGATATCGGCTACTTGATCATTGGTCGACAATATTGCACTTGAAGAACACGATCATGAATGAGATTTATGATGAAGTGTATGTGGAGTTCAATGTGTTTCATATGATTATGATGAATCGATCTTTACATAATCGAATGGAACTTTGATTATCACACCAAAGTAGTTGGATGTTGTCACGAAGACTAAATTCAGCAAGATCTAACGAAGCCACATGGCTTGTTTCCGTCGCTTCAATTGCACCATGATACTCTACTGGCCGAAGAAAGGGAGATGGCACCCTTTTTCTTACAAGACCAAGTAATAAGTCCCTAACCAAGAGTGAATACATATCCTGTGAGTGGACTTTCGATCATCGGATCACCAAAATACAAATCGTAACTGAAACCAATCAACAAGGTAGATGCACTCGCATTGTACGGAATCCCGAATCGAATCGTACCTCGAATATATCGAAGTATTCTTTCATTGGGCGACAGCGACTTTCATGAGGTTGGTGTGATAAACCGAGCGACCAGACCAAAGACAAAGGAAAGGCCTGGATGGGTATGGGTTAGATACAAAAGTTTACCAACAAGCGGGACGGTAAGGCTGCAGCATCAACTTCGTGGGCAGTGCGCCTGACCGAAAGCTTGACTCGCATCGAAAGGGAGAAGGGCAAAGCGACAAGATTCAATGTGAAAGTGGTAGAAGATCACGAGTATACTTGGGCCGAGAGAGGGTAATGCCTTCCTTGGATTGCAAGACTTGAAGAATAAGGAAATAATGCAAGTGTCCTAAGTCCGTCATTTCAAACTTTTGAGGCTAGACTTCACATGGTTTATATGGTTTGGATCACTACCAAGTAGCATAAGATCATCAACATAAAGAAAAAAAGGATGGTGAATGAATTACCCACTTTCTTAGTGTAGGCGTGTTGCCTGTGAAATGACACCTAGAAAAGCCATTGTCTAAGAGAAATATATCCATTTTGGAATACCAAGTTTCGCAGGAGCTTGTTTGAGACCATAGAGAGACTTCCTAAGGCGACAAACAAGGTCAGAGTCTTTTTGGATAAAGTTGTGGGGTTGTTCCATGTGGATTTCTTCATGTAAATCTCCATGTAAGAAGGCGGATTTAACATCCATCCGATGGAATTCCCATTTAAAAGGAGGTAGCAAGGGAAATAATAAGGCATATAGAATTTATTTTAGCAACAAGGGAAAGAAGATTTCGTGATAGTAAATGCCTTCAACTCGTGAAAAACCTTTAGCAACAAGACAAACTTTATGTCTATCCACTTTTCCATCTAGTCCAAAATTTGTTTTGTAAACCCATCTCTGAGACCGACAAGTTTTATTCCTTTGCAAGAGGAACAAGATCCCAAGTATTGTTTGCCAATAAGGAATGATACTCTTCATTCATAGTTTCATCCTAATCAAGGACCGGCTTCTTCAAAAGGTTTCCTCGGTTCAAGTTTTTCTAGAACTTGGAGCCAACAGAAGAGGCTCTTTGAACCGAGAATGTGTACGTTGTCGATCGATTGTGGTCACTCGCAAGAGAACCCGCTACACCCCGAGTAGAGCAAGTACCCATATTGGAATCGGTGAGTATAAGGAACAATTTCACGCAGCTTGAGGAGGATTTTCATCCTCGCCGTCATCATATGAACTAGAAGTAATTCTATTAAAAATAGAAGAGAGAGAGAGAGGTGGCACATATGTCAATCGTGCTCGCAGTGCCAAAGGTAAGGCACACCAACAATCAGGCTCGTAGGCCGATATATTTTCATCAAACATTACATCTCTTCTAATGATTATATTTTTGGATTTTGGTTGAAGAAGTCTATATCCTTTTACATCTTCGAATATCCAACAAAAATACATTTTTCTACTCTTAGGTTCTAAGGCTTTGTGTTTCGCATCCGGAATATGGGGCTCAAGCATCACTTCGAAAAATGAAAGTGACTTACATCCTGTTTGATTGAGCTCAAGCTTTTCAAGTTATATTCTTTAAACCTTAGTAGGAGTGCAATTTACTATGTAGTTTTCAAGGCTAATCGCTTCCTCGCCCAAAAATTGAGACCAACTCTCGTAGATTGAAGCATACAATTAGCCATTTCTTTTAGGGTAAGCATTCTTTCTTTCGCCCACACCATTTTGTTGTGGATTATATGGAAAAATATGTTGCAATTGAATGCCATGCTTAGTGTGTATGTTGATAAATTTTTTGTTAACATATTCTCCGCCATTGTCTGATCTTAACTTAAGAATTTTTATGTCCAGATTGTTTTTCAAAAAGGCCTTAAAGACAAAGAACATGTTAAAAAACTTCACTCTTGAGTTTTAAGAAATATACCCAAGTGCTTTGGAAAAATCATCAATGAAAGTTAAGAAGTACTTGCAACCGAGAAAGAAACACCATGAAGTGGACCATAAATCACTATGCACAAGCTACAAAGGTCAAGCATGGCGGCACTGTTTTTCAAAACTATCCCAATGATATTTTTCGAGTACACACATCCAGAGCAAACACCATCTTGGAAAGATACCATAGGAAGGCCCGTCACCATATTTTTCCTTACATAGAGTTTTAGAAGAGAGCTATACTATGACCAAATCGCTCATGCCAAAGTTTGCTCACATCATCATTATGAGCAATAAAATAGATCGGAAGAGATGATGACCCAAAGTTGTCAAACTTATACAACCTTGTTCAATCATCAACAATGCCTGCCACCATATTTTCTCATAGAGTTTGAAGAGAGCGATAGTTTAAGTGACCAAATCGCTCATGCCAAAGTTTGCTCACATCATCATTATGAGCAAAAAAAATAGAGGGAAGAGATGATGACACAAAGTTGTCAAACTTATACAACCTTTTCTTAATCATCACGCGTAGCTAAAAATATGTTTACGATGTTTGAGGTCCTTGATTACAACATCATGTAGTGAGAATTCTACTATTTTCCTTCACCTAAATGAGTTATCCGATAAATATAGAAGGTTGCATGACAAGGTAGGAAACACATAGTACATCATTAAACCGACCATTATCTAGATGAATGGCTCCGTATCCTACAACACTAAGAGATCTATCATCACCAACATAAATATGTTTGGTGTTACAATAATTTAAAGAATAAAACATGGATTTAATTTTTAGCCATGTGGTAAGAACCTAGAATAAATGAGCCACTCATGAGAAGGAGAAGAAGAAGATACATTTAATGCATAACCGCATCTTGATGCTTGACAACTACAAGTGCATAATCGTTGCGTTTGAAGATGAAGGTGAAGAGTGCTCCAAATCAATGTTTGGCTTCTTCACTGCTTCCTCTAAGGCTTCCATCTTCTTAAAACATTTGGACTCTATATGGCCATCCCGATTGCAAAAGTTGCAATGTCTATCCGTTCTCTTCCCTTTCTTTGTTTTGATTTGCCTTATTATTTCTGTGATTTGATTTTTTCGCCTTGTGGCTGAATTTCAGTGGCCCTTGTTTGGTTTAGGACCATATTTTTTAGGATACTACTTTCTGGGATTCTTTGATATGGTTGTTGCGGCTGCTAAGGCTTTCTTAGAAGCGTTTCAGTAGTGATAAGACCAAGGTGTAAAATTTTCTCTTGTTCTCTTATAAAAATCACAAAAGGCATCAAAAGAGGATTCTTGTAGGTGGTTCCCGAAGAAATGATGGCTTCCCCGGTGGAATGGAAGGCGGAAAACACAGAAGTTTTCGTGACCAAGTCGTGGCTCAGATTATTTTTGAATGCCAAAAGGCTTTCTAGCTTTTCCAGCACTGCAGGAAAGTGTCAATGTCAAGGATATGAACGAAGATCTTGAGCAATGGACATTCCTATCAACCCTCATGCTTGATCTTGTTTATTTTCCCATTTAGCAACTTTATCATCATCGGAAGGTTTAATTTCTTTCTCTTGTGTCTATTCTATAAATCCCTTGCTTCTTAAGTATATCTACGATGGGGGAGGCAGCTATCGGGAATAATTAGTGTCAAGTAAGAATAACCGTAGCATGCACTTTCCATTTAAAAAAAACTAAATAGAAAAGCTGAAACTAACTACTCCAATGGAAAATATCGAAAAATTAGCTACTTAAAAAAAAACGGACGAAAAAAGGCTTCCTGATGAAGAAGTTATGCTGCTCTTTGAAGAATCCTAGTTGTAGATGTTTCAACAGCTTACGAGAACGAGATATGTATGAAAAAAAATCCGCCTTGAATTTTTTTATTAGAAGAAGACTTCAACCAAGACCTCTATTCTCATAATCCATCCCCATCAAGTGAGATAGTAAAGGATCACATTATTGTATGAAAGGGGAGGAAGGGTTTTTTTTTTTTGTTTTTTGATGTGCGTGCTTTTCCTACACAAAAGCACAAAAATTGAGAAAAAAAAAAAAAAAAAAAAAAAAACAAAAATGCAAAGCCTTACGATAGAATGTTAGATTTTCAGTTAGCCTTATCGACAACTATCACTTTTTTCACTATTTTTGATTTCCCGAGATCGCACAAAGACGCGAGGAAAGACCATACGTAGTAAAAAAAGTCCCTTTTTCACGTTTCTCGATTTGCCGAGATCATGGAGTGCACAAAAAAAGAGCATACACAAAGAAGAGGTATAGATATAAAATAAATAAAACCTTAATACCGAAAATAAACAAAAATCGAAATAAGTGCAACTATTAACAAATATAACCTCCAAAATAGATGCTTTATACCTCCGCATCTAAAACCGACATAACCAAGTACTCGGAAACCTTTTGGCATGAAAAGAAAGGCATTCCTCACTCAGAATACCGTATGCTCCGTACACAATCGAGCGCTTCTCCAAGTCCAAAAATATTCGGTAACAGATGTACAAAACGACATTCGCATGCGCTCAAACCGCTTCGGATTTTGATCAACAACGGACGCGGCCTCAAAATAGCTCGATACCATGTAGGAATATACAACGTAAGTTCTATAGATCAAGAACCAGCTGTCACTTCTCACAAATAGATCAAAATCGCATACCAAAGAGGTAATTACGTGGTTAAAACCCTCAAAGAGGAAACAAGCCCACGCCCCCGAGCTAACGTGTCACTTCAAGGAACTTATTAATATAAAAAGAAAATTTATATATGTTTCTTCATGAACGGTTACGTGAAAAATGACCCTCCATGCTCTTTAAATAGAGATCATGGACCACCTAGGTGTTAAGCCAAGGATCAAGTGTCATTAATACTTAAGGTGAGAGATAATCGTCGAATCACTACAAATCGTGACCATCGATTATAAGTTACAAATGTACATGGTAAATAAACACACTTTACCTAAATCTACACTAGACCGCTATTCTTAACTATTTCCTATGTGTCAAAATATCCAACACCCTCGTGGGCCTATTGGATGTACTTTTGTAAGCTTTGGGAGCGGGGCCGAGAACTCAGACCTCCGAAGAAGTTTTAATGTCGAGGGCTGCTAAGTGTGGTATTCATAGTTGACATTGTTTCCTTTTCTAAATTTTATAATGAAAGTGTTCAATGCCAATCATTGAAAATTATATGCACCACATATTAATATTAGTCGAAATTAAAAGGCCAACGACTACGTGGAGCTAGGAAGGCTCCGGAAATTCGACGTATTTAACAAAAACATGTTTTTGGCTCTTCTTTGTACTCCTCGGCCGACATCCACTTTTCCTTACAACTTTTGAAGGGTGTTTTAAATATATAGTTTTCATTTTATTATTATTAAGGATATATTCATATATTATAATATACATAACATGTGTTATATATATTTATAAACCAAGATTTTCAAATTAGATTGGAAATAGAAATGATAATTAATTAAATTTACAAGGAAATTAAATTATATCAATAAAATTAATAATAATAATAATCGTATATACATATATATATATCGTTAAAAAAAAAAAAACTCCTTATTATACCATAAAGTTATTTCAAAGTGTGTTGAAGTATGAAGGCTATTATATATATATATATATATATTTATATATATATTCATTTTATGTGCTAAATATCTCTTGACTAAAATATGATATAGGACTGCCTTTACTTTGGATTCAAACATTTCAAGTCCTAAGACAACTCACATATGATTTTGAGAAGTTTGACTTTGATTATTATATTTCTTGAGATATAAGTGCAAACTTTTTCATACATGTAGTAAAATATTTAAATATGAAAATACAATTTTTAGGTTAAAGTTTATTTAACAGAATCAATAATTATATTAATAAATAATATTACGATCTATGAAGACCCATGCATTTTCTATGAATTATTACACATAGAATAACTCGTATTAGGAAAAGGAGGTCATGTTGCCACCTCTCCTTGACCCGAGTACTCGTAAGACTCGCCACAGTAATAATAGCAGTAAAGAAAATGACATGAGCTTGAATTTACGAAATTATATTTATTAATATAAATTGTATCTCGCAGAATTATAGCCATATTTAAATATCCATCATCAAATATCAAAGGCAATCATAGAATCCATGCGTAGGGGTCAACAAGAACTGTATTGCAACAATAGTCCATCGTAGTATAGTTTTCACATACTATTACCAACACAAAAATTTAAAATCTTATTTGATATTGGTGCTACCGATAGTTTCATTTCATAATATGCATTAAATAAATGTGTTTGGCAACTGCAAGAAAAAAAGATTTCGTACAGGTGGAAATGGCTTCAGGAGAACTTCACTCCATAAGTTTAAGTGTTGAGGAACACAAAGTTAATCTAGTGGCTTCATTAGACTAGGTCGAAAGTACTAGGACGAATGATCACAATGGGAAATATCTTAGTTTCTTAACCATTTCCCGGATCTTGTGTTGATTTCTGGATATCACCACCTCATTTCTTCATAATTATAAGTAAAAATCCTAATATAACCCGAGGTGTAATACTCGCAGTCTTCCTTGATAATTTACCCAAGTTATTTAGTGTTATGTAATATTTAATGACAAGAAAAGTGGTTTTCAACTTTTGGAAGAAATTGAAGATTTTAACAATGATAAAACACAATTTCATAAAAAAGTAAACCGATATTCGAAAGCTACGAACCCTAGATGATACATTTTGGGATATTTAATGCTAATGTAGGTGTCTAAGACATATCAAGCCCAATCCCACTTGAATCCTAATCCATTAGATTCGAGATAACTCATAAACATTAATCGCAAATTTTTCCACAATGAAGTTTAAGACTTTGTATATCGTGCAAGTAAAGTTTGAAGTACATTCAAATTATATTAAATAAGCACATTAACATCACTTTAGACATTAAACTTTTTCGTAACTTTTGAACATTCAAATGGAAACTATCGTGATTGTCTTTATGCAAATGGAACATTCCATTCTTCAAGTGACATTGAGCTTTCCATACATATATCTTACCGTGGAGTACTAAAAGGTATGCTTTTGATGATTATTTCAAGGGCTTTTTAATAGAATTTGTGAACCTTGTATCATGAATTTGGAAAGTAATAAGGAACTATAACAAAACATGTGAGAATTGATATGCAAGACTTAGCCACCGATAATGGTTATTTTCTTCAGACAGAAAAGGAGAAAACGAGGGAATTGTCGTTCCAAAGGAAAGGAAAAAGCCGAGAGACCCGCCGTCCTCTCAACGAGAACCGAATGCAAAACAAGGATAAACAAATCAAAGCAAATCGGCTCGGAAAAGGAGGTGAAGACAATTACTCACGCAAAAGAAAAGACAGATGAAGATAATAGCGAGGCGAATCCCTCGCATCTTCGATCCCGAGGGATCACCGCTTTATTTATCTTGTTACTTGACATCCTCCCGCCGTCGCCTTTATATAAAAAGGGACGCACTCGTTAGCTTGAGATATAGGATATGCTTTTATGTAATTTTCTTCAGAAACATCGCCTTTGGATTATTAAGTTCCCGTTGAGAACCGGTTCAATGTATTTTTGACCGATGCATTAATAAAAGCTTGGTGATTATTTCATCTATGCGTTCGGATTAATTTGAAGCGGTGTATCCCTCGGGAGGCTAAGGCCCGGCCCCGAAGGACACTTCGTTCGTACCATTACGACTTGAATTCTGTGGTTTGTTTATCGTTGTTATTTGATAATTTGATATGCTTTATAAAGTTCATATTGCTATGCTCTCGTTAAAGATTGAATCATTAAGGTTTTTGCGTATAGAATCGTGTGTTGACTCCGCATCAAGTTATTAATCCCCTTTCAAGAGTTAATCGCATGTTTCATCGTTATGTCACGTAGCCGTTATACTAAACGTTCGTGTTGTGTGCGTTTCCTCACGATCGTTATTCTGCTCCATAATTCATTAATAGTTATTGTTGTTCCATTAGTGTTTTGTGTGAATTGCCTTTAGAGTGAAAGAATGTTATTTGATTGCAAAGAGTGCATTTGAGTTAATAGATTAAGTTTAAGTTACAACTCGCGGGACTTAGTTATTCAATTGCTGTTCCATTTAGACTTGATGTTCTGTCTTTTAATTGCTATTCAATCCTTTATTTGCTTTGTCGCTCCATTTACTTGCATTTGTTGTTTTGGCGTGAGAGATGATCTAAGGCCGTAGTGAGTATCGTTAGCCATCGTCTAGCTCCTGTGCTCGTGGTCTCTCGCTCTAGCTCTCTCCATCGCTCCGAAGGGATGGGTTATCACCGCCGAACCCTTGACTCGATAAGTCGTTGAGTTTTCCGAGTGTGATTTATTCTTTGAAGTAATTTAGCTACGGCATAAGCATCCGTTTACTCTTGTATTTTTAAGCACCGTACTACTAGCATTACCGACAAATGATAATGATTGAGTCACTCTTTGTAATAACAAAACGCTCCCGGATTGACATATTAATGTGAGGTAATTAGAGGTGAAAGAGACCCTTTATAGCTCTACATTTTGGCGCCGTTGCCTAGAAAGAGTGTAGCCATTTGTCTTTTTCGTAGTAGTGTACGAGCTCGCTAGGGAGGAGTTGGATCTTAAACGGAAGGCAAGAACCTACGTGCAGCATGTAAAAGACCTCGCTCCACTATCCGCTTTCCTACCGTATTTGTTTTTTTCTTTGTTTGAATAGAAGTTGGTAGTTCATTTGGAGTGCATGACTAAGGCGAAAAGACTTAAAAGAATATCAAACTCCCATCCCAAGCCCCCGAAAAGCTAAGGGCCGGGTGACCCTCGTCGCAACGACCTTCACAGACGAAAATATATAAGAAAATGTATCTCGCCCACGTAGGCCCTCAAGAAAACATTTCTAAACCGCCTACTTCACCCTTTTCGTGCCAGCGGTGGATCACCATCTCTCGTAGCCCGTGTTGAGGTGCATAGTCAAATCGAAGAGCAGGACTTTCAAGAAATCTGGAAAATTCTACCCGCACTATTGCGGTGAAGTGAACTCTAGCAACTTTTGTGAAGGAGAAGGAGAAACAAAGGGAAAACCAAGGAACCAAAATCCCCTATTGAAACAAATCAACCTTTAGATAGCCCGCATAAGGAGTGCCGCGAAAGTCATCATGGAAGGAATTCAATCTCCTCGCGTACACCCGGTATTCTCATTATTCCGTATAAAGGAAGCGCTATTAAAAATATCCCCGTCAAAACCGTTCCCACTCAACCTAGGAATACCTCCTAGATATCCTAGAAGGTTATTGGCATATATTCGATCCCATGGTTCAAAACCACCCAAATGTTCAAAACCAAAATTTTAAATACTCAAACCTCTACATTACAATATCCTATAGTGGATTCTCACAGTTAAATGCACCCATGAAAGCTATCCTCTTTCAAGATATCCTCACATTTCTCACTTGATCACACGTAAGATCCGGATGCATTCTTATTCGAATTTGATGTGTTATGTAGGGGGTACGTATTACACCACCGATCCCCAAAAATTGAAATTATTTCTACATTAAAAGGGGCCGTTAAGATGGTTTGTGGGGCTAGGTGGCGGGCATCAACAATTGGGATCAAATGAAAGAATCCTTCTTAAAAAATATCGTGATTTTAGTTGTAGGTCTAGAGAATTAAAAGACGAAATATTTCAAATGTCGCCCGCACTAAAATGAAACATTAGAGGAGTATGTGGAACGTTTTCAAGACAATCTACAAAGATCTCCTTATGCATCACTACCTTTACCGATAATGTGTTAAAAATCGCATTAATAAGGGGTATGAAGGAACAATGGATTGAAACATTAAACATTATGGGAAAAGGGGACATTTATCAAGAGAATTTTCCATGCCGACATCATTGACTTATGTATCGTGAGTTCGAGAGGCGCACAAGAATAAACCGACGTAATATGATCGGTTTGCAAGAGATAACAAAGTATCGTTGCATGAGTAACACGTGCGTAAATTGGAAATTTATTAGAAAATTTTAAAACCGGAGTATTATGGGGACACTAACTACACAACTTGATATTGTGTATAAATGTATGTACTCGGAGGTATCAAAATTTGCAATCTTTCTACCCCGATGCGTAAAAACATAGCCATAAGGAATGTCCACCGGATAAAGTCCAAACATGCGCCTATCCGTACAAAAGATCACCTTACCGAGAGCCGCCCTCACTTCCCGGATTGAAAGCGGTATATATGAAAGGTAAGAAGAACCAAAATCGGTGAATTCGTACCCAACCAACAAGCCGCTGGCATGTTTCGAGACAACTCGGCATGTTTCCGGACTCAACCTCTTTTCTTTCAAACCCACAAGAGGACGTTCAACAATATGGTATGTGGCAAAATCAATCTCAACCCCCATTTACAACCGGGTCACCACAATCGTTTCCTTCTTCAACCATGGCCTAATCAAACAAGACAAACTCGGTTGGCCGAATTTCCTTACACTCCACCATATTGGAAAAATGGCCCATATCCTTCACAATGGACTTACCACAAAGTTCACCCCCGCGTACAAGCCGGCAAAGACCGATGTACCACCCACCGGAACTATTCCGCTCCCTCGAACCTACTCCCCGCGCCTTACAACAAAATCCCCGCCCAACCTCGAGACCGCAACCTCAAACCCCAACCCGATCCCAACTACAAATACCGTACAAAGTCCAATCTATTCAAATCATAGAATCACCGGTAAATAGGACCCGACCCGAGGGAGTGCAATGACCTCGCTAAGATCCGGACGATAATTGAAACCGAGGGAGATAAAACAGCTTCATATTGAAGACTACTCCAGAGAACATCAAATACAACAAGAGGATGTAAATAAGCAACAAACTCATAATCAAGCAACCACATCCTCTCCTCCGTTCCGTAACGATTAGCCATACCGACCCATACAATATCCCGACTTTGGACATTCGGGAGAATTACAAAATATGTACATAAACATTCCATTCCTCCAAGCCATTCAAGACATTCCCATATACACAAAAACTATCAAAGAAATCAGCATAAAGAAACCAAGGAGGAATATAACAACAATCCAAGAGTCCAAGTAGTCGGTACTTTATAGCACCCATTGTCCGGAAGAGAAACACCCCTTAAATATGAAGATTCCTGGGAATCCAATTATAACTCACCAAACTTATGGTCGACCGTCTAATGCCTGAACATCTAGGGGTCGCAATTAATATTTTAACAACCACAACTTGCCGTGCTCTCTAAGATTACATCCGTAGAACCCACCTCTACTCGTTGGAATCGTCGACCGATCCGTGGCTAGACTCGTAGGGTACTCTACATGATGTCATGGTTTCGTAGAATCCCGGGAGTATCCAACCGATTTCCCGATAATTAATCCAAAACCCGACTTGATGGACATCCGCTAATTTTAGGTAGACCTTGGCTTGCCACCGCCGATGCCTACATTGGCCGCCGGCAGGGAAATATGACCATAACCAGAGGACCGAATAGCAAAAATTTAGTTCTATATCCTCCAAATGTTGTACCAAGTGTCACAATGATCAAAACTAATAAGCACCCCGTATCATACCTTACCGATAACATCGCATCTCCATTAACTATACAAGAGTACTCGATTTTAAAGACCAAACAAGACGATGCTAATAATAATTTCATTACTCAACCGAACCTCGCACACAAGCAGTCACATGATAGAAGCAAGATTTGATAATGACTCGAGGAAGATCCTCTCGAAAGAAACGTATGACCAAACAATACCGTTTACTTCAAGGTAAATAGTAAACCGAAGGGAAATTGCACCGGGAAAAAACTTTAAACATCAATGCCAATCTCACACCCGAACAAGAAACAAAGCTCATCCATCTCGTTAACAAAATATCAAGCAGAAGCATTTGCATGACTACCTGAAGTGAAAGGAATCGATCCCCAATTATGTACACACTCACATTTATATAGAAAAAGATGCACCGTATGTCGCCCGCAAAGGAGACTTAATCCTCATCTAAAGGATGTCGTAAAATCGAACTTCTAAAATTTTAGATGTTAATTTTATCTATCCTATTTCTCGATAGTAAATGGGTCTTCCACTGTGGTGGTACCAAAAAAGAATGGAAAATGGAGAATTTGTGTGGATTATAGGGAACTAAATAAGGCAACACAGAAGGTCACTTTCTCTCCCATTCATAGACCAAGTATTAGATACTTTAGCAGAAAGAAATTTTTCTTTCCGGATGGCTTCAAATGGATACAATCGTATCTCGTATTGCCCCCGAAGACCGGTGGATAAAACTACTTTTACTTGTCCATGGGGAACATTTGCCTATCGAGTTCTACCTTTGGCCTATGTAATGCTCCCGCCACATTTCGCAGGGCTATCCTTAGCATTTCGCGTATTTAATAAATGATGGACTTGAAGTTTTACATGGATGACTTTACACCATATGGAGATGATTTTGATCCGCCCAGACACCTTTTAAAAAAGTCCTACAACGTCGCATTGTTACTGTGTTTGCTTAAGCCACTAAAAATGTTTCGATGATGACCGAAGGACTTATCCTAGGACATTATGTTTCAAAGAAATTTCGTATTCAGTAGACCTGTACCTAAAAATCCAAATACTTTTGCCATTCCCACCCTACTACCTCAAACAGGTACGCAGCTTTCTTGGATTTTCCGGGTTATTATAGACGATTTATAGAGCATTATTCGTACACGTCGCTCCTTTATATGCACTAAATCTGCAATGTTGATTTTCTTTGGACAAAAATGTGACCATGTTTTCGAGGATTTAAAGAAGCTTGTATCCACGTACCCCCGCTCCTTCTCGAGGACCAAACTCGGGACCTACCATTCCGTATATCATTTGATGTCCTCGTATACAAATTATTGGCGCAATTCTCGGATGTGAAGAGGATAAAAAACCATATGCCATCTATTACACGTTGTAAGAATTTATCCCCCCGCCGAATTAAATTACATCATATCGAAAAAAGAATTCCTAGTCGTAATATGTCGTCAATAAATTTAGACATTATATTACAAAGCATATCCCCGTTATCTTATATACGTAATTCATTCTCGCTATAAAATATTTAGCAAACAAGTTCGTCACAAATGAGTAACTCGATGGTTAATTTTATCACAGGAATTCGACATCACAATCAAGGACCGACCCGGGCAAAGAAAAAAACCTCGTAGCCGATTTTCTTTCGAGAATACCAAAATCGTTTAAGGGCAAAGAAATAGCTGAAGATCAATTTCTCTGATGAGCACCTGCTTGTCAGTTGCCGTTCAAACACCCCGTAAGGCCGATGTTTCCAACTACCCCGCAAGTAGGTAAATTACCAAACATTTAACTCCTAATGAGCGCAAGGCATTATTCAAAAGTTCTCGATTTTCGTGGATTGGAAGCTATTTGTTTCACACACAGAGCAGACATGCATATCGTGCGATGTGTTAGAGAGGATGAAACGGACATCCTAAAAGCCTGGCCACGATGGACCGGTGGTGGGGGGCACTTCGCCCGAGCGTAGAACCGGGACATAAAGTATTGGCATGTGATATTACCGGCCTACGATCTTCAAAGATGCGAAGAAGTTTTGTCTAAGCCCGTGGATACCGCTGCTGTGACGACCTGGTCAAGCTGATGAGATGCCTCTCGAAACCACAAGCATCATCGAACCATTCGAGCGATGGGCTCGATTTCGTTGGACCCATAACCCCCATCAAATCAGAAAATATATCTTGGTGGCAACAGAATATGTCACCAAATGGGTTGAGGCGTTAAGCATTGCTAAGAGCCACGAGGACTCGTCATATAGTTCTTGTTCCATCTATTTGTTCGTTATGCCTTCCTAGGGAAATAATTACGTATGGAGACCACAATTTGTTGGGCATAAATTAGCCGCAACACTCAACAATTATCACGTCCAAAGATAAAATCACTACTCCATATCACCCACAAAGCATCGGGTGTAGTAGAAAGTAGCAATAAGATAATAGAATCAATCCTAACGAAACCATCACACACATAGGCGTGATTGGGCTACCCGACTACCCGAAGCACTCGGGCCTATAGAACTACATGGAGGAGCACCACCAAATTACTCACCTTATCAATTAGTGTTTGGAAAACAAACCCATTTTTTTCCCATAGAATTTAAATCCAAACATTACTAACATAGCACAGAAGTTGGCCTAGATCTAAGCGAGGCACAAATCATCGACTACATCAGATCAATGAATTAGACGAAATTAGGCTCGCACTACAAAATACAAACATTTATTCAACAAAATAGCCGAGCTAAATGGCATGATGCGCTCATAAAAACAAAGTCTTCTCCACAAGGAGACCGGGCTCGTTATACGACTCGGTTTCAGGACTTCGGAAAACTTCGTACTCGATGGTTGGTACCATATGAAATCCAAGGTGCATGACAACGGAACCTCTTTACTTCTAATTACCATTGACTTCCGTTCCGGATATGCATTCAAAGTAAATGGCCACCGAGTCCGTCTTTATCGCAAACCACTCACTCGGGAATCCTTCGGCAAGGGCCTACGCCGAGACACCGATATGGAGATCTTAGGAGAGGAAGAGAAATATTCCTCACCGTAATTCTTTAAGGGTTCATTTATTTTTGCAATTTGTACATAAATTAAGTGAGTGGTTCTCGTACATAAGTTCGAATTAAATATTTTCTTGTCATTTTTTTTTTTTTTTTTTTTTTTTTGTCGTTCCTTTTCTTTCACAAAGTTCGATTTTTGCCTTCTAAAAAAAGCATCCGCGTGTTTTTTATGATGTTGGTTTTTTCATTTTTATCGTTCCTTTTCTAAAGGAACGGCCGTTGAGGAGGTAAACTCTCCGCGACGTCGCAGGCGATCCCTTACTAGCCCGACAGGGTTCAGCAACAAACAAACAATGCTATGACGCAAGCTCCTAGTTACGAATGAAAGACTTCGGATAAGAGCCTACCTCGGATTCCAACGTTAGATCTCAAGAAGAGATGTCTCCGTCTCCCGCCCGTGCATCACAACTCTTCCGACATCTCGCGATGAACACCCGCACACGTAAGAAAACGAATGATAAGCATAGGAACCGCATACGTAACTAAACATCGGTCGTAAAAGATATTACTCACATTAACATGATGAAAAAGGAGTAGAACCATAATCACGCGCTATCTATTAAAATGATACAACGAATAGAAGTTACAACCAAGTTCTCCGACGTCGGCAGCCTCCTCCCTTTCGAACCCGGTCTCCGGTCGTCCACGTCTCGCAAAGCTCTCGCCAAGGAAAGGGAAACCTCTCCAGCAGTCTCGACAATGGTCTCCTCACCCGAGTTGGCCTTGCGAAAGCATGATTCTTTACGTTACGAAAGGCACTTGGGAATAGGGAGATGCAGCTCGCACTTCAAGACTATCGCCCTTCTGTACCCCTTCATATCAAGGAAGGCTATATTTATGAGAGAGGAGGAGGTTGGGATCCCTACAATAGTGGAAGGGAGGCCTTATCCTTTGGGAGGTTTCCATATGGTTAAAACAAGAGGCCAAAGGAGGAAGGCCGTGGTTATCCGTGCGAAACCACTCCCCGATGACTCATCCACGAAGTTGTTGTAACGAAACTTCGCCTCTTTTTTTAAAAAACTTTCCATAAACGTAGTGGCGCTGCACAACATCGTGATGTAGCGCCAATTGGCGCGGGCTCGTTGTTAATTTTCCCCTATCAAGCGCGAGTACATAACGGGCTACTGCCGCCAATGCAAAAACATGTGTTTTTAGGGGTTCCGCTCAGAAAATGATAAACAGGAGAAAATGTTGTCCTCATGGAAAGTGGATACAATGAAGGTATTTTCAAGTGGCTTCTTGACATCGTCATTGTGTCACATAAGGGTCCTCCATTGTGCGAGATTTTAGAATGTGGTAGGGACGGTGACAAATTACCTATGTAACATGCCCCCTAAAGCATGAGGCCCGAGAGAGAGAGAGGGGTGAAATGCTTTACGAGAACATGTCCAACTCTGCCCACCGTCGAAAACCCGCGCGTAAAGATACAATCGAAATCTCAAGTACATGATGTATATATACGGTATGGATGCCTATCCGAAACAGAGTATACGATATCCGGGATCCGTGGTATGGGCGAAACCTATCCAACTAAGATCGAACAAATAGACTCGTATGGTCAGCACTTATCCAACTGAGTCATGTACATAATGATAATAATCCACAATCGCGTACCGGATTACAACAGACACAATCCAGGTCTTGCGCTCCATCTCGACCCAAACAAGTACAAGTTCTAGCATGCTAATGTGTGAGCCGATGTCGAACATGAAGAACATCGTCTCGCCGATTACCAACAATGATGAAATGTAAGTAATGCACGATGCAGAGGAACCACCAATAATGACAATGGCCCTCAAGGTACTACAGTACAATCTACTAAGGCGAATAAATGAGTTGACGTCGAACACCTCGCAGAGTCATTCGATCGGAGGCCAATGATGAAAACTCACGTTGAATGCGACGAACTTGCCATTGAGGCATGCAGCTCCAAGGTACCATCGTGGAGTCTCTAGACCAACTTCCCGGATAATGAGTTGATGTCGACAGAAGTGACTCGATCGAAGGTGGGCTATAATGATTCCTACATCATCGACAAGGAGACGTAGGAACATGATGTTTTTGTTGTGAATCAGGATCGTATGAGAACAGAGGAAGGTTGATATTTGCAAGAGGCCAACTTCTCTTGAACACATGAATGGCACGACAATGGACTTGGCAAGATTTCGATACATCAATGGATCGTGGGTCATGGCGACGAGGCAAGGAATGATGAGAGGTCAAAAGAGATTACCCAAACCCATGGAAGCAAAGTGAAGCAACGAGATGATGTCCTCAACCCGACACGAATGTAGACAAGTGCCATGTTCAAGAGCGACATATCGCCGACGACAACGACGATGGTTCCATTTTTTTCCCACCATTCCTGGTGAGTACCCTTTATTTTTAAGCACAAGTCAAGAGGATACCATGCTTGTCATATAAGTCCACCCTTCTGCGAATCCATCCTAGTACATTGAACGAGTTCTAGGAAGGAGTTTACTCGAATAACGCTATTTCGACCGGATCGTATGTTTACCGTGGTTTAACGAGTCTAACAAAGGAAGAACTCGGCATCTTTTCATGTTTAGAGAGTTTAAAAGACAAATTTTAAAAGAAAAACTCACAAGTCCCTTTTCGTAAATAGTTCCCGATCCGAAAAAGGTAGAAAACAATATCCTGGAAAACTTCCTAGTCGCGATAGGCTAGGTATTCCTTTTTCGTAATCAATCCATCCCAGCCCGAAAAAGGGTTAAACGAGAGACTGGTGAATGTCGATTCGTGTCCATTTTAACGAGATCGAAATATATGGGCCTCGCAATATTTTTCATGTTTAGAGAGTCGAAAAGAGTCGAAAGATGACTCCCTCCGGAGGAGCGAGTGGTATAAAGGGTATAACCGGGTTCCGGTAATGGTGGAACTACTCGAACAAATAAAGGTCGAGTGAGGTCGGCTAACAAGACCACTCACAGTGCCGGTTCGCACCTGCAAACAACCAAGTGAAGGCATATGATCGTCTGCGTATAGTGTGACTATGGAATATAAAACCAAGGCTCATCCGGAAAATAGGGCCGATAAAATGGCAATCACAAGAGGTAAAATGGGAAAGGTTTCATTTTTTACACAAGCTTGAAATCGTGAAAACTCGCTTGGTTATTTCATTTTTACACAAGCTTGAAACAAAGATAAACTATGCTTGACACCGGTTTCATTTTTACACAAGCTTGAAACTAAACAAACTATGCTTGAAACCGGTTTCATTTTTACACAAGCTTGAAACGGAAAACAAACTATGCTTGAAAAGCTAAGCATGCCCCCATGATGGTGACTCAATTCGTGCATGCCCCCAAGCTTCAGCTCATATGAAAGGAAGATGGAGTGAAGGTTCAAATTATGAGATCATGAGAAAGACTGACCGGGGATTTACGAGATCTAAACAAAGACTCGAATTGAACGGGAACGGTTTCATTATTTTAACGAGGTTGACACATTAAAAGAACTATCCCCAAACACCTTGTTTCATGGTTTAGGGAGCTGACACAAGACCAGAACTCGTGCTCCGACAAACCTTGTTTCATTTTTTTAAGGAGCTTGACACAAGACAAGGAACTATGCTCCGACGACCTTGTTTCATTTTTTAAGGAGCTTGACACAAGACAAGGAACTCGTGGTTCGACCGACTTCATCATAATGAACAAGAAGTCATTGCTTCCAAGAGTTCCACACTTGCATGGGAGGAAATCATCCCCCGGAAGTCGACCCAATGCCCCTCAAAGACTGATGCACGAACACGACATCATCATCGAGCACAGTACCTGGTAAGTAGCCACATAGTTGACCCGCGGCGGGAGCGTATACAACGGGTGGATAGAAACCAGAGGGGGTGATGGCGACTCATGCCATATATTAGGACCAAAGAACGAAAGTCATCAATGGTCACGATCCGTCCTTCATGTGGAAAGCACACCACGCGAAAGAGGGAGTGAGACAAGGGCTCCCATGGCATAGGTGTGTAATCGCGCCCGTATGCATTGAAATCCAAAGGGCTCCGGAACGACCATCACGTCCATATGGACGGTTTTACCTCCCAAAGTAACAGTAACCTGGAAGGATCCCAACCCGTTGACTCGTCCTTCTCGTTAAAAGTGAGCAGAGCCCCGCGTAACAAAGCGCAAGCGGCGGTGAACCGAAAGCTTGCTGCTGTGTAGTTGAAGATGTATTACCAATACAGAGTAAGTACCTTTCTGCCTATACTTTGGGAAGTCGGGGTACAACTGCACCAAGAGCCTCGCACCGTGATCTCGAAAGGCACATAAGACGAAGGCGCAACCTCCGCAAATCGATCTCCTGGAAGCCAAAGGAAGCTAATTAAACTACTCCTGGGAGGGGGCTACCATCGACGCGCGAAGGTCTTCCCCTTGATGTTACGGTAGAAGAAGCCTCTCCATGACCTCCATCTCGAAGGCGGGAGGAATATCTCTCCGTAGCCTCCATCATGGGAGGCGAGGAGGATTTGAAGTACAGTGGGATGTGGAGAATCTTTCTCCAACTCGAAGAATCAAGAAATCAAGGACATGGGGGTGAGGTCCACTACGTAAAGACCCGTGCACCGTGGACGGCCGCCTAACCCATCGGACGACCAATGGTTGGTCGGGGACGGATTCATGAATTTGAATTCTCTTTGGGAGTGGACTCCACCAAGGATGACCTCTTGACCAATCGTAGGACCAACCGACTATAAATCCTAAAGAAAGCCGATTGTAACCACAGTAAAGGCGTGGTGTAGAACTGCTGGGTTGTCCAAGACTTGCTTGGCTTCATCCATATAAGGACAAAGGTGAATGGCATGGTGCCCTCTGCTGGCTAACTTACAGGATTGGTGTGTGATCTTACCTCGCTTTCTAGAGTTCTTATCAACAATGTTCAAGATTGCCCCCCAACTTGACTCCCTCGGAAGCCAAAGGCAACGGTGGGCGGCCGTTGGACCATACTTCGACACCTTGAAAATGCTACCAGCCTCGAAGAAGATGGTCTCCCGTGCACAACAAAGAAGAACGGACTTTCCGTGGAGGGTTGGAAGGTTTATCAAGATGAGATTTCTGCGGATGTGTACGTACATTTAGCCTCTCGCTTATCATACTTTGTCTTCTTTCTTCTTCTTCTTGGCCACCCGGTTACTTGAATCCGTACTTTCACCTTGTGCGAAGTAGAAGAGGAGAGAGTGACTAAACAGTAAAAGAAGGGGAGAGGTCCACCTTGGAATCAACATGAGGTTTTTCAGGTATAAACCCATCGCAATGAAGCATGGGAGACATTCGGACAACAAGAGGTTGAGAACAACCAAACAGAAACCTACCGCTAACTCCAGAAGGGACAACGTCGCCATGTAAGGAGCACCAACATTTCAAAAGGAGGAAAATGACCGTGACTCCCTTCGAGGATTCCTTGGTTGGTGAACTCGAAAAAAGTTGCCATCAAGACCAAAACCACACACGGGCTGAAGACGAGTTAAGACACACGATCAAATGATCAACAAGCAATGTCTAAAACGGGTGTGTAATCGTGGCGATTAATTTTACCACATTGGAAAGTAAGAAAATATACCGTTTCATATTTTAAGAGTCGAGAAACGATAAAAAGATGACTCTATCTCTTTCAGAGTTGACACAAGCGTGAAAGGACAAGAGCTTGACTTCCGCATTTTCAAGTTTAGGAGCCGAAAAGACCAAATGACTACCAGGAAAAAGTAGGCACAAAGGGTGTACCAAATATCCGTGAATCGCAATATACACCTTGGTTTCAATAATGAAACAAATTCCATCAAGGACTTTCCGTACGTGCAGTAGTCTCCCCGAATGCCGCGTTCGTGTATCACGTATAGGGCTGCGTACTCCGCTTCCTCTTCGTGGATAAAGGATTGAAAACCTATGGGGGTCTCCCTATATACACGATGGTACGGGAGCGCAAGTCCGCATTTGGCTACTGCCTAAAGCCAAGAGGCGAACGACACCGCTAGGTTTAACAACGCTCTAACACGTCTCTAGCCTAGACCTCTAAATATGTTTCGTTAAGTTCCAATGTCGCCTTAGGTTAATTGAATAAATTTCATGCTTGATCTTCAATTAAGTTTCAATTTCCCGGTGCCCTATCGTATGTAGTGTCTCCAAATGCAAGCTATATGAGAAAAGAAATCTTTTCAATTTGATGAATGCTATCTAGTTAAGGGAAGAGCTTCAAACAATGATGCACAAAATGAAGAACCTAAAACGAAACTTTTCAAAACTAGATGACTTTCACTATCCAAAAGTATTCTAAAACATTCAACGAAGCTTAATTAAGTAATGTAATATATGCAAAATTATTTTTCCGAAAACTACAATTGTAATCTATGCAATAATTTCCTTTTTCTTTTCAAATGATAAGAATGCACTCAATGCATTTTTCGATGAAATGAGAATCTACTTAATGCAAGCTTTTAACAAAAGAGAATGCACTCGAAGCGATTTAGTTTTCAATCACTAAACAATGTGATCTAAGTCCAATGATGAATTCAAAAACACTTTTCGATGCAATGTGATCTAAATTTACTTAAACGAAAAGAAAAATATGAGACGAAAACTAAAAAAAAACGCAAATCTTCTTAATGAAGGATGAATGCAAAAGAGATGTAAACAAACACTAAGAATGCAATCGTTGTTTCCAAAATACTTTGTGACAAAACTTCCTCAAAAGTTGACAAGACATATGCGCGTCAAACACAAAAAGGACTTCCAAAGCAAGAGATCAAAACAAGGTATCTTATCTCCTTTTACATCAAACAATCATAGAAAGAAGACATTTCAAACAAATGAGCAATGTAATCTATGCTCATACCGAGGAAAGGCCGGAAGGAAAGACACGCTCGGCGAAGGATTAAGGGAAAACTCAATTTTCATACACCTGAAGTGGCCCGACTTGTACATTGACAACCAGCGCCACTTGGCACGACTTTTACTTGAAAACTAGCGCCAATGGCCAAGTGGCGCGGGTTGCCAACCCGACAAACAAGGCGCCATTGCCCTCGAAAATGAAAAAACAAAGAATTTCTCCCAACCAAGACCGTACTCCCACTTCAAGCCGACCCAAAACAAAACCCGTGTACAGCATCGACCAAAAAGAAGCTTCCGAACAAGGGTAACCCTACCACTCATGTGAAATGGCGATCGTCCGGCCGTAACCGCGCGACAGGATGGCGAGTGACAACCAACAACTCGCGCCAACCGGCGCGACCGTCGTGGCTAAACTCGCGCCAATAAAGCCAACTGGTGAAAAGGTGAAAATTCGAGTGCGAGGTCGATCTGATCCTCCGGGGCTGGAACCAAAAGCCAAACACAAAAAGAACCCAACCCGGTGGTTGTCTAACAAGAAAGGAAAAACGATCAAAGCGAAACAACATAAACGAGACAAGGAAAACCGGACATCCCCCAAAGATGGTCGCCAATTTGTTGAGGAGGTAAATCCCCTCCATGACGTAGGCGATCCCTACTAGCTCAGCAACAGGGGTCTAGCAACAAACAAACAATGCTATGACGCAAGCTCCCTAGTTACGAATGAAAGACTCTGGGATAAGAGCCACCTCGGATTCCAACGCTAGGATCCGAAGAAGAGATGTCCCCCGTCCTTCACCCCCGGGCAGATCACAATCCTTCCACGATCTCCGTGGATGGACACCGCACTACGAAGAAACGAACCGTATACATGCATAGGAACCAAGATACGTAACTAAAAAACATCGGTCTCAAAAGATATTACTCGCATTAACATGATGGAAAAAGGAGTGGAACCATAATCATAGTCATCTATTAAAATGATAAACGAATAGAAGTTACAACCGTTCGTCGGCAGCTTCCTTCGAACGGGTCTCCGGTCGTCCACTTTCGCAAAGCTCGCCAAGGAAAGGGAAACTCTCCCGCAGTCTCGTAACAATGGTCTCCTCGCTTGAATGGGCCTTAAGGGAAAGAAGGATTCTTTACGCACAAAGGCACTTGGGAATAGGGAGATGCAAAGCTTCGCACTTCAAGACTATCGCCCTTCACCCCCTTCATCAATGGATGAAGGCTATATTTATAGAGGAGAGGAGGAGGTTGGGATCCCTACAATAGTGGAAGAGAGGCCTTATCCTTTTGGAGGTTTCCCATATGGTTAAAACAAGAGGCCAAAGGAGGAAGGCCGTGGTTATCCGTGCGAAACCACCTTCGATGACTCATCCACGAAGTTGTTGTAATCGAAACCTCGCCTTCTTTTTTAAAAACTTTCCCCATAAAACAGTAGTGGCGCTGCACAACATCGTACGTAGCGCCAATTGATACGGCCGTTGTTAATTTTCCCCCCATTGGCGCGAGTACATAACGTAATAAATAATGCAAAAACATGTTTTTAGGGGTCTTCTCAGAAATGATAAAAATGTGAGAAATGTTGTCCTCATGGAAAGGGATGCAATGAAGGTATTTTCAAGGCTTCGACATTGCTCATGTCACATAATGGGTCCTCCATTGTGCGGGGACGGTGGGAATGGTAGGGACGGTGACAAATTATCGTGTAACAAGATTCGGGATCTTCCGTTGTTCCTTTTTCAAAAAGGAACGCATTGTTACATCTTTAGTCAGTTCTTTTGGTTACCACCGTTCCTTTTTCTTCAAAGAAAACAAAATACTTTATTGTCATGCCTTTTCAAAGGAATGGCATTTTGAGTGTTTTTATATAGTATTTTTATTTTTGGTCGTTCCTTTTCCCAAAGGAACGGCATTTGCATTTTTGTCAGTTCTTTTTCTATCATCCGTCATTGTTTTTTCCAAAGGAACACCACTCGCATACTTTTGCTCTCTCAGAACAAATTTTATTCCTTTTTGCTGATCTAAATTGAGGATGCTTTCTGCCCGTTCTCTTTTCTAGTCTTTAAGATACAACTATGTATTTGTGCAATGAAATATAAAATCACAACATACCGAAACTGCAAACCATAAATCGCTATATCTATACACTACGTATTAGTAAGAGGAAAAATGGAAGGACATACTTATTTCTTACCTTTTGTTGACATGGTTTACTTTAATTTTGCCTCGATTGGTTATCTTTTATCATGTCGATTCCCTTAAACTTTTTTGATTAGTACTTGGGAATAAGAGCAAAGAGCTTATATCTTCCTATTGAGATGATAAGATTCTTCCAATTTCATTCCTACTCTTAAGGAGTGTTGAACCACCCTTTGTGTATAAATAAGGAAAAAGTATTCTATAAAAAAAGAAAAATATGTGAACATGATATGTGAATTGTCAACGTGTGATAGGCCCCATCGAGAGCCGGCCTACCATGATCATGAGGATGGAAGTGAAGGGCATTCTACGTGGCCACCACACCGTGATATGGTCCAAAAGGTATATCAAATAAACGAACCTTGGAATGTGAGGTCTCATCACGAGCCGCCCGCCCACGTTTCGCTCCTTCCTCGTGAATGGCATTATGGTTAATCAAGTCACCAAGCCGCATAATGGTCTACATTTCTTGACATAACAACATTCCTAAGTATACACAAAAGGATCATGGTTCCGAGGGTGAAAAAACAACTCGCTAAGGTTATGGACACCGTCGTTGTGCGAGAGCAATCGTTAATGGTATTGAAGTCACCTTGGCTACACCAATAGGTAAGATACTAATACTCTTTTTGTTTCTTATATCCTAGGAACTAATCATATGTTATTTCCCGATTATACATCGCATGAACATTTATCATTACCAATCATGGCAACGGAAGTGACCATGACCACTTGAGATTTGGCAAGTACGATACATGCCCTACCCATCACTCTCATAATAACACAAAGAGTTCTTTATATAATACGCGATCAATTCTCCGCCTCGATTTCGTAATTCGTTGTCCTTTTCAACATAGCATAATTCCATATGTCAAGCCTTTTCTCGAATTGGTTGGTAAACCGGGTGCCGCTCCTTTATTTGCCGGCTGGGACAACCTAATACATTATGGGGGAGGTTAACCCTATCATTCCCCGAATTACGTGTCGCCCTCACTATTCGTGAAAGATAGTGTACGACGGTTTGGCATGGTTTAACTACATGGCATTTCTATTTTCACACAAGTTGCTTTCTCGTTGCACCGTTGCATACTCGTGTTTTTTTTTCTCGAAACCTTGCGATTATCACCCTTTTCGTGTTTCAAACAGAAAACGTAGTTGCTATTACATTTAGAATCCACAAGTGAAAACCATGGGAGGAAGCGGCAATTCGAAGCGAGCTCAACAACCGGACAATCTCCGCCGGCCGCCCTAGGAGATCCCGAAAGAGCAGGATGGTTAAATTATTTCAATCGCCACAAGGAGTTCAATGAAACAAGAGGCGATGGAATTTTTGCGTAACCTACAGGATGACTACCCACAAGAAGGGGGAAGCGGATAGCGGTCACCGATGACATAATTGGCGTGTTTCGGTGACTACCACCACCGTGACCGGCATGGACATTAAAAAAGGAACGTATTGCGTAAGGCTTGGAAATTTTCCAGACGTGGGCGTCGCAGTTTGACAATTAAGGGGAAGGGAGTTCTTGCCAAAGAACCCTAGGAGAACCCCGGACGGGAGCTAGCAAGAACGCGCGCAGCTACATCACCCCGCGAAGGAAGGAAAGACGTGTAAGACCACGACATCTTAAATCCTTTTAGTTGTTTTTTTGTAGCGTAAAAATGCTCGTAAATTTACCTCGCACTCCCGAACTCATTACCGCATGATGCCGCACAAAGTATAAAAGGCACAAAGATGTAGAGTCGGGCCGTTAGTCACCATTGGTTAATACGACTAGTTGTTAGTTATGGTCTCACCCAGCATCGCAGCACTCGGGAAGAGCCGATTGCACAATTGGAGGGGGGCTTGGAGCGGGGGCCGCCTATCCCCAAAATGTAGACATTCTATGTTACCTGCATCCGTCCCTCGCAAAACGCAGAATTAGTACAACAGGAACATGTTGCTAGCACATCTAACTACCGCAGATATATCGTAAATCGGCAGCGTTAGCATGCCATCGATCCACCCTATAACCGCAGGGACCCGGTAAATCGCCTCGGTTAGCTCTGATGAGAGGAAGCATAGATAAGCCCGTAAATCGGCCCCTATTAGTTCTGATACGAGGAAGGTCGACAAGCTCCGTGAAAGCGCCACCAACCAGCTGTACTGAGGACGAGCAATCCGAAGAGGGAAATGGGTAGCAAAACTAAGCATTCGGAAATCGGCGTGTCGGTCAGGAGGAAGAAATGGGACAACAGGAAGATAGCTCATTACAAGACCCACTTGGAGATGATGACTTGGCCGTTAGCCCTACCTAATATGGGTAAGTATGGCCAACCTTCTAGTTCGAGGACCCTCACGACAAACCCCAAGAAGAAAACATGTCCTAAAATCACATACAAGAGGAGTGCGGCAAAAGCGGTAATCGCCCGTTCATGATGCAGAGGAGGTAACACCGAACGGGAACAACTGCTCCTGCAAGAGGAAATTCTAGAGGGAGTAGAGCGTAAATGAAGAAATGCTGTTCGTGAAGAGACAAGACCAATGAGGTTCCTACCCCGGTATCAAACAAAAGGCAATGCTGAGGAAGAACCCCAAGAGGAAGATTTAGAACTAGTCATGATCCGTACGCAACAGATGTACCGTCGTTCCTTCGAACGAAATGAAATTAAGAAGTTGCGGATGGAACGGTATTGCAATCGTTGAACAATACAAACTCCAGCTCGTACAACAAATTAGGATTCTAAAAAAGAAATCCGAAGGTAAGAAAGACCGGAGGGGAGGAAAAAAGAGGTCAACAATCGGCCCGCCGTTCAAAAAACCCTCATCGAGAACCACCGCCGTTCCAAATGATGCTCGAGAAATGTAACATACGCATGTTCGTTAAAACAGAAAGGATGATATAAGGGCCTGACAAGAAAATTCGTACGAGGCACCACCTCGTGGCAATAAGGGTTCTCCGAACTCCAAACAAGATAATAAAGAAAGTTTAGGTAAAACTCCCGGCCTCCACCGACCTATGGAAAAAAGATCCGAAGAAAAACAACCTTTGCATAAGATGGTGAAGGCTCAAAGAAGAAGCCAAACAACTTAGAGAGCAAACGGTTCCCCGAGAAAAATATGAAGAGCTACAAAACAGCAACCAAGGGACGTTTACCAATCCAAAAGCCGTGCCTTTGAAGGGTATGGAAAAAGGAACAAGAGGAAGTTGCACAGTAACCCGTAGGACTAGACATCGTTATCAAACAGAGGAATGCCTTGTGTTCTTTATACAATGATGTTTTAGCATGTAGGGCCCCCGCCGAAACTATGCTTCCGTTTTTATTAGAACGGTATTTACAATTGGGTACAAAGTCAAGTAAAGGTGCACCCCTATACAAATCAACACCGTCAATGACTTTATAGACCGCCGTAAACATTATGGAGTGAAAGTTCAGAGATCGTTGTGTGAACTTTATTTGCATGACCTTGTGCTAAGTCGTAGACCGAGCAACCCCCGGCCCTTTCATTGGAGACATCCAATTACAAGCATTCATTTCATTCGGGGTTAATCGCATTAAGTGGCTCAAAGCCTAAGTGATGCGCCTTCTGGAAGCCAGAAATGGTCTAGATTTACTGCAAGGGCCGAGCCTAGGAACCCGCATGGGCCAGGGAAAGCTCATAGAAACCTCTACAAAGACTCCGGTGTCTATGAAACATTAGGACCTACATGCATGAGGCATCATTCGAGAGAGTTTAGAATATTTTCTTTCCATCAAAGACTTGGCCATTAATGCACCAAATTTCGGTACCGAATCTCCGATCCAAACATCCAACAAGGAACCATTTAAGTATGAGAATTTTGAATTAGCCGCCAACCGTTTGAACCCCATGGCGAGAGCATTCGAGAGCAGTGGTCATCCCCGGTTAGGATATAGATTTCGCACTCCAATTATTTGGCACCTCGCACCAGATACTGTGCCCCGTATGAGATGCCCGAGGGGCAAACAAAGCCGCCTGACTATCTAATCACTCATCATGGTTGTAGGCCTCCGCATGAGACTCCTTCTCCAAAGATATTCTCTCACCGCATTGCATGTCAACTACAATGTTTTCATGAGGACATGAAAACAAGGTAAGCAGTGGGGTGTGTGGAGTACTAAAAGGTATGCTTTTGATGATTATTTCTGTGCTGGCTTTTTTAAATAGAATTTGTGAAATTTTTTGTATCATGAATTTGGAAAGTAATAAGGAACTATAACAAAACATGTGAGAATTGATATGCAAGACTTAGCCACCGATAATGGTTATTTTCTCAGACAGAAAGGAGAAAACGAGGAATTTCCTATTCCAAAGGAAAGGACAAAGTCGAGATAATCGCCGTCCCTTTGAACGAGAACCGAATGCAAACAAGGATAAACAAATCAAAGCAAATCGGCCCGAAAAGGAGGTGAAGACAATTGCCCGCCGCAAAGAAAAAGATGATGAAGAGTTAATGGCGCAGCGAATCCCTCGCATCTTCGATCCCCGAGGATCGCCGCTTTATTTATCTTGTTACTTGGACATCTCCGCCTGCCGCCTTTATATAAAGGGACAAGATCGTTAGCTTGAGATATGTGATATGCTTTTATGTAATTTTCTCGTAAAACATCAGCTTTGATTATTAAGTCTCGTTGAGAACCGGTTAAACGTATTTTTGACCGATGCATTAATAAGTTTTGTGATTATTTCATCTCTCGCGTCCGGATTAACTTAAAGCGGTGTATCCTTGGGAGGCTAAGGGCCCGGCCCCCGAAGGACACTTGCTTCCGTACCATTACGACTTGACTTCGTGTGGTTTGTTTATCAGTTGTTATTTGATAATTTAATATGCTTTATAAAGTTCATATTACATGCTCGTTAAAGATTGAATCATTAAGGTTTTTGGCGCATAGAACGTGTGTTTACTCCGCATCAAGTTATTAATCCTTTCAAAAGTTAATTGCATGTTCTACCGTTATGTCAGTAGCCGTTATACTAAACGGCCTGTTGTGTGCGTTTTCCGATTTATCAAGATTGCCCATAATTCATTAATAGTTATTGTTGTTCCATTAGTGTGTTTCAGTGAATTGCTTTAGAGTGAAAGAATGTTATTTGATTGCAAAGAGTGCATTTGAGTTAATAGATTAAGTTTGGTTACAACCCGCGGGACTTAGTTATTCAATTGTCGTTCCATTTTAGACTTGTTGTTCTATTCCGTAATTGCTATTCAATCCTTTATTTTCTTTTGCCGTTCCATTTACTTGCATTGTTGTTTTGAAGCGTGAGAGATGATCTAAGGTTGTAGTGAGCATTAAGTAGTCACCGTCTAGCTCCCGTGCTCGTGGTCTATGCTCTAGTTTCCTTTCCACTCGCTCGCGGGATGGGTTATCACCGCCGAACCTCGACCGATAAGCCGTTGAGTTTTCTCGAGTGTGTGATTTATTCTTTGAAGTACTTAGTTAAGGCATACATCCATTTACTCTTGTATTTCTTGCTAATCGTACTACTAGCATTACTCCCGACAAATGATAATGGATTGAGTCACTCTTTGTAATAACAAAACGCTCCCGATTGACATATTAATGTGAGGTAATTAGAGGTGAAAGAGACCCTTTTTATAGCTCTACACTTACTAGATAATTACTATAACCATTGATGATATGAATTTATGCAAATATCTTTTATATTTTTTTCATATGTTAATACTTTAATTACTATCCAAGTATATGTGTAAGTAGTTTAAGGAGGAGAGTAAAGTTTAAAATTTTATAGTTTAATATGCACTAAAATTGGACATTTTGATATTTAACCATTATGTCATTGTTAAGATAGATGATTATCCATTTACAACTGTAAGGATATATCAATGTCCAAAACAAAATAAAATGGCAACATAGCATTTTCATGGAAAGGAAAACAATGTGGTTTAGGAAAGAGAAATTAGGGACATTATGACACTTTATGAGATGATTCATGGTAATTTTTTAGACATATATAAAGAATAGTTGGCGGAGTTGCTCCAAAAAAGTTAACTCTTGAAAAAAGGAAGAATGGTAATGAGAGCATGACTATGGACATTATGGCAAGACCATTTCATCTGGAGCTACAACCACATAAAAGGGTAAGTTAGTTTGAGGTAAATTAATGGATGAAAGAAGACAATAACTATTCAAGCAATGTTGGGAGAAATCATGAGTAATCAACTTGAGAGTACGTATAGTTCACTAAAGAACACATAAATTGAAGACAAAATGGATGAAACATATGTTAATATGGTAAGAAACTGCCCTGTAAGGTAGTAAACACACTATTAAAACAATACGATATAGTTACCAAGAGGGTGCAGTGGAAAATTTCAAAGTTTGATCTCCATTGTTACCATGATATAATCAATATAGTACCTAGTGAAGATGGGAAAAGAACGAAATGGAAAACTTATAATGATGATAATAAATGTTAGTTATAGTAATCAACTTAGAATATTGAGATCGACAAAATAGCACCAAAGGTGAGTGAGTGGAAGTTTCACAAAGCAATATAAGAAGTCAATGAAATTAGATTAAAGAGTGAATCTATAATAACGTCGATCAATTATGGGATAATTTATGTGCATAGGTGACATCTATAATAGTTTCTCTCTCTAAATTGGAGAGTCATATTATAAAACATTCCTTAAGTGACTAACTATATCCATGGATTATGGACATCAGGGAGAATGATTAGGAAATTCTATCCCGTGATGCCTTAAAACCTGAAATGATAAATAGATTACATTCGATTATCACGTTATTGAATTTATTTATAGAGTCTTACCGAAGTTGGAAATAATAACGACATTTCCTAGTGTAATAATGGTATGCATTAAGAGAAGTAAAGAAAAGTATGATGACTAGAGGTGAGAAAACAAAGTCAATTTGATAAATATGTTCTTTTTCAAATTGAAGTAGACATGGAATATTAGGAATATCTGGTATAAGGAAGTGAAGGGATGTTTTCTATCAAGAATAAATGAGCAACATTATTGGTAAGGGTCAAAGAAATGACTTGTAAGGAGTTTTGAACACTCATAATTTGTTAAGAATAACAAGTGATAAACTAGGAAAATGGTTAAAGTTAAATATTAAGGATAATAATTATACACCGTTAGAAAAGAAGATACATTTGGTGATAAGATGAGACCTAAGGACTAATGGGAAAATTATTAATGTGAAGAATAAGGAGAGGTTATACCAATGATGTGTTATGTATTTGGATTAAATGATTCAATATAATAGAAATGAAACAATGGTTTAATTAATGATGGTAAAGCTAGTAATATCCTAGCTAGAGTTAAGACTCTAAATGGTGAAACTTGCAAGTAAAGAGACTATATAAAAACTATAACATACTAATAATGTGACTATGCATATCTTGTAAATGGTGAATTTCTTATTAAATGAGGGAATTATATGTTTGTCAACAATAGAGATCTCATTGAAAACATGACACTCTTAGTAGACCAAGTATAGTGCAAAGTGAATAATGCATTTTCAAGTATTGATAAATTCCTTCTATGAAAATAAACCTCTCACTAAGGGATCTTTAGAGCAGTCAATTAACTCTTCCTCTATCTCCAACATAACCCTAATGATTACCCCTGCAAAACCCTACTCCTTGGCTTCTAGATTTTAGGCTGAAGATGAGCTAAAATAACATGATAAAGAAGTTAATGTTATTATTACCTCTTGGGATCCAGATTAAAGATCAAAGATAATTAGACTTACAAGACAAATAAGTAACACAAATTAAAATATTCGCTGGATCCATATGTAGTTTTGTGTTTTAGAGTTCTTAAGCAACCTGTATCAAGAAATTAGATCATGCTTCGACTAAACAATACGTGTTTTGTGCTCTTGTTTCAATTCATTTCGTTTCTAAATATGCAAAGGTTGGAGCATCCCTCCATTTAGATTTAGAGTCTCAACCTGTGAATTTTATAAGTTTAATCGGTTAATATAGTATAGAAAATAGTGGCTACACCCTTATTTGTATATCCATGTTCGATTATTCTATGTGAAATCTATAACTCTGGGTTATAATTATAAGAATTTAGAAACTTATTTTGTGTAATCTTACCTTATTTTGGATGGATACTTAAGACTGTCGTTTTGTACTATGAGATGTGAAAATGTATTAATTGCTTAAATATTGCTGGTACATGGATACCAATATGAAGAAATCTTTGTTTTAACATTGTTGGTACATGGATACTAATATAAATTGTGAATTATGTTGTGGATATAGTATCTATAATTTTACATATCAACATAAATGATGAGATAGAAATAAAAGAATGATTGCACTTGCTATTCAAGGTGAAAATGAATTTACAGACCTATTGGATAAACTAACCAAGTATCTTATATGAACTCAAGGATCAATATCGTAGATAACAACATATTTGGAATGTGTAGAAATTGTTATATGGGTAATAATTTTCTTTGAAAATATTGATACATATGTTATAGTTTTTGGAAAAGTGTTTTACATCGCAAAATAATCCCATATGTTATACAAGTGTTTTACCAAGTATGTTATATGAACTCAAGGATCAATATCGTAGATAGGAACATATTTGGAATGTGTAGAAATTGTTATATGGGTAACAATTTTCTTTGAACATGTTGATACATATGTCATAATTTGTGGAAAAGTGTTTTACATCGTAGATGATATCGTTACCAAACCGACCGTGTGATGACAAAACTCCAATAACAATCGAGATGCATTGAGATTCCATTATAGGGTGTTAACCATGGTCCTACTAGGAGGGGTGGAGGTGTTTCCCACCGTTTATCCTCCAAAACCTAGAGTCATGGGAGGGTTGTATGATTCATGCTCCCCTGGACGTGATGATGACTGCCGGATGCCTACTGGTCAATCAGGTCGATGTAATTGACTCTCACGCCCCTAAGTTTTATGCATGGTTGGATCAGTAAAAATGATGCGATGGCATATTCCTGTAGAGGTCGGATAAGATGGGAGTGGAAGAGATTAGGGAGGATAGGATGATTCTAAAATACCTTGGGAACACTTTTGGGGAAAGACGTGACTACTAAAATTTTTAAACCAATAAATGATCAAAACATAAATGTTAAATTGTTCTCACACATTAAACGAAAATTTAATTACGGTACACCACCCTTATATGATTATACTAATGACCCAACTCGAGTTATAGGGAACATAGAAATATTAGTATGCATATGAGACCTGCATATGATAGCTAATATTTTTATGTTCCCCATAACTCGAGTTGGGTCATTACATACACCCCTCCTTCAGAAAACTTCATCTCGAAGTTAACTTTTATGTCCTGTATCATTAATTATTTAAGTGATTAGTATAATCATATAAGGGTGGTGTACTGTAATTAAATTTTTGTTTAATGTGTGAGAACACTTTAACATTTATGTTTTGATCATTTGTTGGTTTACAAATTTTAGTAGTCACATATTGCCCCAACAGTGTTCCCAACCTATTCTAGAATCATCCTATCCTCCCTAATATTTTCCGCTCCCATCCTATTCGAACTCTACAGGAATATGCCATAGCATCATTTTTACTGATCCAACCATCCATAAACCTTAGAGGTGTCAGCGTCGATTACGTCAACCTAATTGACCAGTAGGCATTCGAAAGTCATCATCACACGTCTAGGGGAGCATGACTAGCAAACTCAAGCAACAGTCAGTTTGCAAATCGTCAAAAAGTCAAATCCTTTGCATTGTTTAAACACCTTTGAAGTCAAACAAGAAAGCTATTTCTCTGTCAATCAAGAAACCAAGTGCTCTGATACCAACCTCTTCTAAAAATGGGTTGGATAACTTGTTATGCTTTTCAAGAACCTGCCACTCAGTTAAACAAGTAAAATATCTAGCTTATACTTGACATTTGCAGAATTTTGTACTTGGAATAGATGTATGAATTTTAAATGTTTATATGTATTAAGTCCATTTTTTCTTTCTGAAATTAAAAATGTGTAATAGAAATATAATTTAGCACTAAAACATCCACACATAATAGCAAAATTAATCTAGGATTTCACCGGAATATCGTGAGCTACATCTCCTTGAGCTTTTGTCATCTTGACTTGGCTCTTTGGGATTATGGAAAAGTTTCTTTTACAAGTTCCACACTTAACTCCAATGGTTACTGAACTGAACCAAAAGGCTTATAATACCATCTATAGCCCTATCATGGCTGTCATCACTCTGCAAACGTATCTAGGCTCCCTTTAGACTTGATTGCATTTGTCGGTGCTCTGAGGTACACTGAGCTTCTCTGTGCCACTAGCTCCTTCAAAATTATTTTACTATCTCTGAAACCTCACCTAATGTCTCCAACGCACATCAGACACCAAAAATGGACTGATAATTTTCTCAAAATGAGCACTACATCTCCAAACTAGGCCTTCCTCCACGGTTCGCCCTTGGCTGCCCAAAACATCCCTGAAGCTTCTCGAGATATAGAAGTATTAAAATGGTTCTATAAATACCTTCATTGAATTCAAAATTTCAAAAATATTCAATATAGACTATTGGTTCATTGAAAATGGCCTTCGGCTACTCGGGTTTCGCCTCCAACACTTGTGGGCACCCCCTGGCACTAGGGTCACTGAAAAAATTCACTGATGGGTTCTCGACCTCTAGAAGTCTTAAAAAGCTTCTATAACCTCCATAAATGGATTCATAATTCTTATTACAGTCATAAATGACTATTGGTTCGCTGAATAACATCTCTATCTGCCCTGGCTAGGCCCCGAACTGCTGCTGGAAAAAGCTAGCGCTGATGGCCCCTGGAACTTCACTGAAGTATATTATCCTTCAAAAGTCCTCTAAAGGATCTAAAAACCACACCATTAGTTCTATAATGTTTAAAACATCCTAAATTGACTATTGGATTTATGAATAAGGCCTGTAGCTCCCCTGGCTAGGCCTCAAACTATTGCTGGCCCATGGTGGCCCTGGTAGCCCCTAGAAATTATCTGATGTAAAAAAATACTAAAACGTTCTCTAAAGGCTCTGAAACCCACTCCATTGAGTCTGGAATGTTGTAAATAGTCCAAATTGACTATTGGCACTCCAAAATTGGGCGAATCCCGCTCAAGATAGAGCGAAAACAAGATTTGTCCAGTGTCACCCAAAAAATCTCTACTAAATGTGGAGGATTGGACTTAACTCCAATTAAAATAGGAACCACCCCTAAATATAGGCACACTCCAAAAGTTGTACCAGATTAAACTAGAGCTAAGTTATCATAATCTGCAATCAGGGGTTGGATAAACACTTTTAAAATTGGATAATCGCAAATTAGTGTTACCACTGGTTTTTGTGGGTTAACCATGTTTAACACTAATTAAACCATGTTTTAATACTCTGCCAGTTCTGGTCTAGCCTATGGTTTTGATTACTTGGGTGCATTGGGGAAGGGATATCCCTCGGGGTTGGCCCTTCTAGGCCCCACCCATACGCGCTCCTCCATAATAATATCAAACAGCGCCAATTACATGTTAAGAAATGTTGGTATGGAAGAATGGTAAGATTTAGTGCATGCAGGAAGGAGGTCAGGCATTCAATTCCTATGCAGTCCCAGAAATTTTACGTGATCGAACCTGGGCCACGTGGCGGCGTTTGGTCCTGTCACATGACATCCCTTGATTGTTCCAAATTAAATCTCGTGCTCCCAATGGTGGAACCACAATGCGCCACTTGTCCAATGCTAATTGGATTGAATGGAATATTCTGGGGAATATTTTGAGGAGTATTCCTTGGAATATTCTCTTTCTAATTTCGCAAAATTCCAAGTCAAACATGGTCAAAGTCCAAATTTTTTGCAGTTTACTAGACTTTTCAAACTCCGATAACTTCTTCATGCGGTGTCGGTTTTTCGAACCATTCACGGTGCCAGAATCAAGAAGACAAGATCTATATAATTTCTTAGGTTCAGCACACTTCTGAACACTTTGAATTTTGAGCTATCACTTAGGTCCATGATCCAGTTCTAATCATTGATTCATTTCCATGCATTTTTAAATAGTGCTACCTTGTGTTTCCCTGTAACTCGCTAAAATTCAACACACATTGGCAGTTGGCACCTCTTGGTATGCTTCCCTAACACTCTATCATGCCTTGGAAATATCTAGCATATCTTGTCACTCCCTTCTTAGAAAAACTGGAACTCCATAGCATGCCCTATAACTCCCTGATACATATTGGCTCTTGGAACTTAGTGGAACTTGAAAATTCTTGGCATGCGTTTGGATGCCCTAGAATTCCTTTTCATGGTTTAAGATCAAATTTATGCGAGATCAATTATTCACAATTAAGAGAAAAGTAATAGAGGATGATTTGGGACTTAACATGCACTAAAACGTGGCCCTTGGCATGTACTGGCACTAGTGCTGGTATGCCTAGAATGCACCTCTTGAAAAGGTAAGGTGTTGAATTATTAACCCTCATATGTGTTCATTTATTTTCATTTTAACTTGGTGTTCCATTTTGTTTCCTGACACTCTTTGACACACATTCGCATACCCTAAAACCTGTCACATATCATCATGCCGTAACACATGCCATGTCTTGGAATTCTTGACATGCATTGGCACTATCTGCCACATGTTATCACACCCTATCACTTCTTGAAATGCCATAGCATTCCCTAGCAAAAAAATGTTGTGCCCAACCCAAAGTCTCCCTTTCTCTAAAATTACATTGTCCATACCTTATCACAACCATAGGATTCCCTCTTTCAATTCTTATTCCAAACTTCTCTTAAAACACTTCATCCTTGGGACACATGGAATTCATTGACACTCCTTGGCACACACTCTTGTTCGTTCATTACCAAGAATTTTTACCTAACTCTCCATTATGTTCCCCTGGAACTCCCTAACACTCCTCAAAATGCATTGACATTGTCTACCATGTGTTAGTACACCTTTTCATTCCTTGGAATGCCTTAGCACTCCTTAGCTATCATGCCTTCACAACTACCCTTACCTTTTTTTAGACTTGGGAAACCAACCAAGTCCTTCCTTGACTACAATAGCTTGACCAAGTTATAATTACTACAACTATATTATGCCTTGTTCACCTAAGAACTTCCTATAACTCTTCTTAGGCTACTCATTTCCAATCTCAACTCATCCCACTCTTAACACACCTAGAACTCACTGACACTCCCTGTCAGACATTCTTATTAATTCATTTCCATAAATTTAAAATTAGTGCTCCCTTGTGTTTACATGGCACTCCCTAATACTCACTATCATGCAACAACACACCCTAGCACCTAGAACATATTGGCTTGTTTCCATGGCCTCTAGCATGTCATAGCACTACTTAGAATATCTTGTCACTCCCTCCTTAGGGAATGTGAAAGATAACGTTAATAGAAAACATGCATAAAAATTTGTAGCCAAGTGCCCCAAAGGTGAGATGTTTCCACTTGTGAAATTGTGCTTCCAAATATGTGAACTCAACAACAAAACAGGACTTCCATGGCATGCTTTGGCACTCCCTAGCAAGAAATTGAGTCGGGGACTATCACTTTCCACCCAACCTTAGATTGGGCAGCACTGTGGTATTTGTTGTTGTCCAATCACCACCACACCAAAATCTATAGCATGAGTGAGGGGAACTGCTATGGGGTTGAACCACATCTTCAGTTAAAACAAGGGCTCCAAAATCATGAATAATTCCACCCACAAGTCAAATTAAGGTACTATCGAGTAATCTCTATATGAGACTCCTAATAAAATGGTGGGAAATCTAAATCCTAATAAAAATGGTGGGAAATATAAATCATTTTGACTCTTATGACACTCCTTTCTCACTACTCCCTCTTATTGTGCTACCTTCCAACACCAATATCTTTCCTTTAACCATGAGTTGCCCAAGTCTCCCTATCTCTTAATTTTTTGTAAATATTTTAATTGTTCATCAATGTTTCCTTCCATCATTGATATCCTTTTGTAATTGTTTGTTCCTCTTCCTTACTGTGTTTATTTATTTCAAACAACATAAATTTACAATGCGTTTTTTTTTCGAAATCAATCATTCCCTTCCTTGTTATCTAATGCTTCCATTACCATAGAGATCTTAAGCACAAAAACTCACCATTATTATTATAGCTAGCCAATCCTATCATAGTGGTCATATGCGACCATCTCAACAAGGGTAAATATAAATAACCCTTCTACCAATAACATTTTGATTCAAGGATGGATTTTTTTTACTAATTTAGCACAAGATCCCTTCTTGAACTTTGTTTCTTCCTTTGAAAAATATTGACCACGTTTTACAACAAACTTCAAAAAACAACCTTATATGATAGTGTTGAGCTAATAATTAACAATATGGGTCATATAATGTTCCAAGTAATAAGGAGAAACCAAAGTCCATATGATCCAGTACATGATCCTATTTTGTCAACAACTTGGGCCCTTTGTCTCAAGATATTTTATATTCTTTGGAAAATGGGCATAAACAAGTTGTTCCATATATTTCAAAATGGAGCACTCTTCACCTATGTTCCTCTCCTTTACGCCATGTGATACAAATGCCAATTGTCATCTTCTTGACTTGGGTGTTATTCTTTTGTAAATGTAACCCTTGACTATGCCATGAAAACCCTCCAAAACATTCTTAAATGATGGGAAATCCTCTTCATGCATGAAGCTAGTGAAATGCGACAAGTCATCCAAGATACCTCCAAATATTTGGTTTCTGCCCTAGGGAATGTGAAAGATACCCTTAATAGAAAACATGCATAACAATTTTTAGCCAAGTGCCACAAATGTGGGATGTTTCCACCTATGCAATTCTGCTTCCAAAAATGTGAACTCTTACATAATTCATGTAACTCATGATTTTTCTGGAGTACCCATAATTGTATATGAAAATTAATTATGGGTACTCCAAAAAAATCATGAGTTACATAAATTATCGAAATTATTGAGTGTCATTTTTAGCTTCCCGCTCTTTTGAAATTCAAGATGGATTTCTTGTCTACTACTCCCTCAGAGATGTTGAGATGATTTAACCACAATAGTTTGCTTCAGTCGTCCCAGAATGTTCAACTATATTGTTTCTATATGACCACTCTCCCTTTTTTCTAACATTCACTTGTTCACTGCCATGTTCACTATTTAACTTTACAAGAGTAACCTCAAGTTGGAGTGGTGTCTGAATGTGGACTTGGACATAAGGCAGTGACTCATTTTTCAATGATCAATCTGAATTTCTACCAAAATAAATCTAGGACAGGGCCATTCACCATAATTCTCGACCATAATTTCTAGCCTACTTTATTTTTCCATGAACATCTTTATCATAATAGTTGTAGGTATTATAAATGGGAGAACCGCTGAAACACCCCACATATGATTTGAGATTGTTTTTATTGAGAAAAGTGTCTGGATATCATTCTACATCAAGGATGCCATAGTATCTTCCCTCTGGATCTACAAAACCCTCTCCAAATGTACCAACATTGATGTTTCTTTCCAATTATATGTTGTCTTCTCCATCTAAGATAACAACAACTTCTTCATATTATGGTTGTTGGAGTGGGGTGCCATGCATGCAATTTTTATATATTTTTGTAATATTTTGTAATATTTTAGTCTGGCAGAGGGGCTTTGGAGCTGGTCAAATCCCCTAATGAATTGTAATAGGTTAAAGGGAAGAATAAGGGTTCGCAAACCACGGTTTGCAGGCCATAGAATAATTCAGGGTAGAATAATATAAATCGATGAATAAGATTGAGTATAGAGGTAAGTTTGGAAGTTTGAATAAGCTTGGATATGAACTTTAAAGATCTATGTGTGGATTGTCTAGGTAAGGGATCCTGCTGGTTATGTGCGCAAAGACCCTAAGTCCTACTGTGTGCAGACCCCGCTCGCTATGTGCGTGGGATAATAAATAGAGTCTGTAAGTCGGATCCGAATATGAATGAATGAGAAGATTGTTTTGTGATAAATGAGTATATCTGTGTTATGCTTATGGGCTGTGCTCTATGTTGATTCTGAGATTATATCTTCTCATTGAATACTGATGATTTATTAATATGCACGTGGATGCAATGCTGTGAGAAGGAATAAATGATTAGATATTATTAGTCACCTTACTTCTGTTAACTTGTTATCTGATGGCTTACAAGCTTCACTTAAGTCATTCCGTCAATATACTATTAAGGGTTTTCGTTAGATATAAAGGGACCCACTTTAATTAACTTTCTCTCTCTCAGGGTGCGGAAACCTAGTCCCAACACCCTCCCATACTAATTCGGGTGAGACCTTGACCCGCGCAAGCATGCCATGGCCGAAAGGCCCAGTAGTACAAGGATTTGTTGGTAAACCTTATTCTGAAACTAGGTTAAGAGCCCTCAAGCCAACAATGGCCTCAAATCTTCCTCCGTGAGCTTGTAAAAAAAATTGTTTATTTTTCTTTCATCAAAGGTACCATGTAGCATTGACTCCTCTCTCCACTTACCCTTTGCCAGCATTTTCAACCACCATGCTTTAAGAAATATGCTAAACCACGAAGTAAACTTTAAAACTACACCTAAACAGTTTCTGCAATGTTCTCTCTTCCTATGTCATTGAATTCATCAACTTTATATTTTGGAAGAAATTCTCATATTATTTTTTATTTTGACCATGTGAAATCTTACATAATTTATGTAACTCATGATTTTTCTGGATTACCCATATTTTTTTATGAAAACTAATTATGGGTTTTCCAGAAAAATTACAAGTTACAAAATTTATTGAAATTATTCAGTGTCATTTTTAGCTCCCCACACTAGTAGAAAATGAGAAATTAGTGAGTAGGTGACTAAAAAAGTTAGTCACCACAAATTTTGTAAGTGCAATAAGACCAAAAGTGAGAAATATTAAGTGACACAACTAAAAAAAACTAACATAAACAACTAAGTTAGTCTCGGGCTAAAATATACAACTAGTTAATAATTAATACAACTAAAAATGACTAACATGAACGACTAATTTAGTCTAGGAACAAAAATAGGACCGCCTAAGAAGTACTACAATAATACAAATCAATCATTTATGTTAGTCATTTTAATTGTGTATGGAAACTTCAAGATGATGGAAAAAATACTTAAAAGTGTGTCTGGATTTTTAACATAAGCACATATCAATACTGTATATGACGATAAATTTAGCATTGATCTTTAAATAGTCTTATGGCCAACTTAATATATTAGGAAAACTCTAACTCTAATATGATTGATGCAGATATAATTGATAACTTCTTCTCACCATGTAATTCAACCCTAATTTGAGAAGCCCAAATAACCATTAGAAAATGATGTACAATTTTTTTAAAGAAAACATGTAGATAGATTTAAATTTATATAATGTAAACACATAATCTAACCTCTTGGTTCCATGAATTCAAACTTAGGGTCATATGTCAGTTTGTAAACTCAAGGCGTTGGGAAAAGAGCCATGTAAATAAAACTTCATTTACTCCCAGACCAAGTTTGATATTGAGTAAACTCAAAGTGTTGGGAAAATAGGCATGTGAATATAACTTCATTCACTCCAAGACTATATATTATATTGAATTTAGTAAGTGGATCTCAATGCGACCAAGTGATAACCTATTTTAGTTTGTAGTATCTATAATGAAAGAAGACAAATACCCCACTAATGCTAGCCAAACACTTTCCACTCCAATGACAAAGTACAAAAAAAAAAAATTTGACGCATTTATAATTTTTAGATTTATACTTACTCAACATTTATACTTTTTTTATTTATATTTACTGAGAATTCAAATGAAAATAAAGTAAAAAAAAATGTGATGGAGGGAGAATTCAAATGAAAATTAATTTTAATAATTTGAGGGAGGGAGGGATAAATGTGACTAAAAACCTATTTTTGTTTGTAGTATTTACATTTATAACCAATTGTAGTTTCAAACGCTTTCCACTCCGATAACAAAACACTAATAAAAAATGGGTTAACAAATTGTAGGGGTTTAAGGTTGGGTTTATATTTATTCGACAAACCCCTATTGACCTCTTGCTCGGCGTATGTGTTTTTTATGTCCTTGTATCTTTCCTTATTTTTCAAATGAAAATAAAGTACAAAAATGAGTGCGAGGGAGGGATTTTCTAAATGTCCCTGACACCTATTGTTGCTACTGATATCTATCTACATTTGGGGTTGTGCTAGAAACATATATCTATATCGTTACAACTGATATCTATATACATTTGGGGCTATCTTGGAAACAAATATCTATACTGTTGCTACTGATATATATCTAAATTTGGGGTTGTCTTGGAAATAAATATCTATCTACATTTGGGTCCATCCTAGAAACAAAAGAGGCCATGAGCAAAGAGACATAAAAGTAAATATTATGAAAAGTGGTGGCAGGAAGTCTGCAACTTGGGGTCATCCTAGCAATAGAAGAGGCCATGATGAAAGAGACAGAAAAATAAGTTTTATGAAAAGTGGTGGTAGGCAGTCTGTAATGGATCCTTGCAATACCAAAACCCAAGTCCATCCTGACAACAAAGGAGATGCGACCACAGATATGCTCTTTCTAATTTTTATCACTAGGATAAACTGTCATTCTCCTTTAATTCCTGTGATAGTGAGTTACTCTCTTTACTCTCTACCCAGTTATAAACTATTGAGAATGGGCTGATGGATGTTATTCTATGTTTCTAGGGTTTTATTAATTTTAAGGACTAGTCTTCTCCCTTCGCATTTCAACAAAACTTTCAATCAAATCTAAATTTGTTGGAACCTTAGGATTAACCATTGGCCCCTTGAAATGGATTTTCTCCAGAGATCACTCTCCATCATCAAGGCATCACAAATTTCCTCTTCAAAACAACTATAAGGCTCACCTATGGAAGTAGCCAATGCAATGTGGTTAGCATATCTCCCATGGGTTATGCTTATAGAAGATATGTTGAGAATTCAGTATGGAAATGTTTAATTCAAATTCTCTTCTTAATAACTACTTTTGTTATTCTTTAGCCTCTTTATCTTTGATTGTTGTTATTATGATAATAAATACATCAAACAACTGTCAAATCAGTAGGAACAATGACACAATATGTAGGTTGTAAGCTAGTGCCAAAATCCCTCCTCTTGAGGGTAAAACCCACAAATAACTTCTTATAGATACTTCAATTGACGAAGACCAAGACCCCTAACAAAGACACTTAACTCAGGTTTTCCTCCAAGACACTTGTCACTATTTCTTGATCTCCTCAGCCTTCTCCTTCCGGTCCTCTTCTTATTCACTATTCAACACTTCTCACTTTAGTGAAACTGGGTCTCTGTTTGGCCTCCAATAGACTTCTTATTTCACTCTCCTAGAGATTCCTTTATACCACTTATTTTTTCACCCTTAACATAGAAAAACATTGAATCGTAATACTCCTAAAACAATCTTCGGACTGCTATGATTGCGTGGATATAATCACAAAATAAACTCTGGAAATTATAGTGATACTTTTTGCACTTCCTTTAGTTAGTATATTCGCTATATATATATATATATATCGTTATAGATATAGATATATCTTCGAATACTTCGCACTGTGTAATCTGCACTATGTAATCCACACTATGATAATTCAGACTTGTCCAAAATTGATTTCACTTCAACAGTGTCTGTGCCTTTATATATACAGTGACTACAATTTTTATTCAAGCTGAAATCAGACAATAGATTAACCGACTTCAAGGAGGTGTATTATCTGATCTCAGGTCGACATCAAGAAGTAGCGGAAATATCTTTGGAGTATAACTTCATATACATGACTTCTCAATTATTTTTATGGCCTAATGACACACCCTAAGACATCAAGAATAAGAATTTTGACATATGAAAACTTCTTGCTCCTGAAACCCATGAAGCAATAAAATATATATTTATTATTTTTCATTTACATAAAATCGTAATTACAAGTCATTATGAATACCTAACCTAGTTACACTTTTCAAAATTTCAACACTCCCTCTAAACTAGGGAGGTATTCATAATGTTAATTGGTCATTCTCAATCTGAAGAGATCTCATAAGAAGAGTTGGATTTGTAACCCATCTATTATAACAGCATATCAATCAACATTGTCATAGTGAAAGTCCTTGACTAACAACCCCATCTCTCAACTAGACCATGGGCTACAATGCTGGCGAGACCAATGACTTATAGACACCATCATCATTGCCTCTCTAAGGTACATACTCCACCTGAGTGTTCCTAGAGTATGACCTCATTGGAATATTCTTATCTTCGGTAGCTAATCCTCAATGAATATCATTCCATGACTACTCTTATCTTGAATGCCCTACCACATTCTCAAAGAGTATCGGATGCGAGATGATTACCAAATCCTTCATTATTTATTCTAGTGAACACGAGAAGTAGTGTCTATCTCTCCCTCTCACATAGGGAGGACATATCCACCCAACCAAGCTTGTCTCTTAAATATACAAGCTTCTTGTTTGGAAGTTATTTTTTCAATATATTAGCTACCTTCTCATCAGTAGAAACATACTGAAGATGTACCACTCCATTTTGCACTATCTCTCATACATAGTGATACTTATTGTTAATGTGCTTTGTCTTTCCATGAAATATTGTATCTTGAGACAAACATATACAACTGTTGTTATCATACAGTGTCATAGTAGGGTACATCGATCTTTCCAATAAGTCAGATAACAACTTCCTCAACTAGACCGCTTCTTTTCTGTTAATTTTAGATAACCATGGCATGTTTTATTCTTAATGAAGTTTACTTCAATATTTCTTATAGGCCTAATTCAAATTAGCAATCACATAAACATGAAAGTAAATGCTAATAGAACATAATAATAGATCGATAGAAGACAAGCCAATATAATAACTCAGATTTTGTAATTCTTCTTGTCCAACAATTATAGAGAGAAATGTTTGTTACAATATTAAATAGGATGCCCTAGCCAACAAAGAATTTTGTTGGTCAAACCAGCTCTTCCAACCTCCAATAGGTTTAGTCAAACTTAGTCAAACTCGGCCTTTCTTCAGTGTCACACACAGCCCACAAAAAAACCCTCAAAACCAGTCAATGCAAGTCAATTTCCCGCGGTCAAAGACAGTCAACGTTGTGTTCAAAGAGCTGTAGTCAAATTCAACAGATTTCCTCGATTTCTGTGCCCTCCACTATAGCCTACCTAAATCAGATTTTCTGGGCAGAAATGGTAGTCAAACTTCAAGGTTTTACCCACGGTAACCACTGATCAATGCTCCAAAAAAAAGACCCTAAACACAGTCCAAAATTTAGCTTCATGTTTTCACATGTGGGAGAGAGAGAGAGAGAAGCCTCGAAAGGATGTACGAACCAATCAGATGATGAGGAATGTGTGTGATGAGATAATTGAAGGATGAGATGAGGATCATGTCTCTCCAATTTATATCCATGACTGTAGGTGTGTTACACATCTGTTGGGGCTTGTGAGCCTACATTACATTTCTGGATGACCTTGAAAATTTTCACATTTGTGGAAAATAAATTCAAAATATAAGTTCTGCTCATCCAAACAAGATGATCTTTAGATCAATATTTCACCTCTTTGAAAGAGGAATCCAACAAAAATATCATCATCATCATCATATGAGCAATGCAACATGGATTTTAGACCTAGTTTCCCAAAATTAACATTTTCTCACTTCACAAGCTGCAACATATTCAACCTCAACTGTACTGAAAGCAACGGTGTCTTGCTTTTTGTTCATCCATGAGATCCTAGAGGATCCCAAACTAAAGCATCCATCAGTAGTTCTTCTTCCATCTTGTTCATTTCCTCCCCAGTCGGAATTAGTATATCTACTTAGTTGAAAATCATTCCTTCTCTCATATTTTAGGTAGCAGTTGATGGTCCCTTGAAGATATATCAAAATGTGTTATGCTGCTATCCAATGATATTGCCTTGGCTCCACTTGGAATTGACTAAGAACATTTACTTCAAAGAATATGTTTCGTTGTGTATTCACCAAATAGATGAGTGATCCAATTAATTGACTATATCTGGAAGGATCCAACGGATTTGATTCAGAACTCCTAAGTCTTTTGAGGGTTGTGATCATCGGGGTGGACATAGGTTTGCATTCCATCATATCAAACCTCTTCAACATTTTGGTCACATACTTCCCTTGACCCAGATAAATTTCATTAGGTCCTTTCTAGACTTCTAGTCCCGAATAGTAATGCATCATTCCAAGATCCTTCATGAATATCAAATTCAACTACTAGATGTTTCTTGCTTTCTTCAATACACCCTTCTACACCAGTAAGTAGAATATCATCTACATATAGAAGGATGATCACTAGTTCACATTTTTCTTTCTTGATATATAGAATTGAATCAGCAAAACTTTTCTTCAAGCCTAGCCTTTCAATATATGCATCCATTCTGGCATACCATGCCCTAGGGGCTAATTGTTTAAGACCATATAGTGCTTTCTTTAATATAGATACATATGTCTCCCTAACCTTGACTTCAAAAACCAAGGGTTTTTCTATGTAGATTTCTTCATCTATGGTGCCACTCAGAAACATAGTCTTAATTTCCAATTGATAGATGTTCCATTCCTTTGATGCAGCCATAGAAACTAGTGATCAAATTTTTGTATATCTTGCCATAGGAGAAAAAGTATATTCATGATCAATGCCTTCAATTTGAGAGAAATCTCTAGCTACGAATCTTGCTTTATATTTATCTATACTTCCATCAATAGCATGTTTGATCTTATATATGCACTTGGAAGTAACCATAGATTTGTCCTCGGGCCTTGGTACAATCTCCCATACTTCTTTCTTCATGATAGATTGGTATTCTTCATTCATGTAATTCTTCCATTCAGATTTTTGTATGACCTCTTCGAATGTAGTTGGTTCTACTTCTATTAGTTTGGTCATGTATGCAACGTACCCATAATATCTTCTGGGTCTCTTACTTTCTCTAAATGTCCCTTTGGTTGCTTCATTACCTTCTGCATCAAGTAATGGGGATTTCAACCAATTATGTCTTTTTCTTGTTCCAGGAATTATCATTGGTTGACCAGGATCACTATGACCTTCTTCTTCATGATTGGATTCTTCTTGGTTTACATCTTCCTCAAATATAAGAAGTTCTTCATCATCAGATTCTATGGGGAGATCAATTGAATTTCTAAAAGTTATAATTTCATCAAATAATACATCATGACTAACTTCTATGCGATGGAAATTCTTCATGTATATCCTATATGTTTTTGACTAGTTTCTATATCGAACAAAAATTCCCTTCATTCTGGAGGGATCCCACTTCTTTCTTTTTTCCTTCGGTATATGGATATATAGAGGACACACAAAGATTCAGAGATGATCTACAGATGGCTTCTTTCGAGTAAATAGTTCTTCTGGAGTTTTATTATCAAGTGATCTGCGAGGACATCTATTTTGAATATATACTCTAGTTTTAGTTGCTTCTCCCCATAGGAACTTTGATAGATCCTAATCATGAAGCATTTCTTTTACACTTTCTTCAATGGATCTATTATTTCTTTCTCCAACACCATTTTTTTCAAGATAGTATGGAACTATTATCTCCCTTTTAATCCTTGACTCCTTACAGAATGAAATTATCTCTTTGGATGTATATTCACTACCATTATCAGATCTTAAAATTTTGATCTTTCTTTCTGTAAGATTTTCGACTTCAGCTTTGAATTCATGGAATTTTGTAAAAAATTCATCCTTGGTCTTTAATAGATAAACCCAGGTCTTCCTTGAATGATCATATATAAAAGTGACATAATATATATGACCTATAAGAGAATTATGATCCATAGGACCATGCACATTAGAGTGAATTAGATCAAGGATGTATTTTGACTGTGAAACACTGCTTCCAAATGGTCTTTTGACATTTTTACCTAATGCAAATCCTTTGCATATACCTTCATGATCTTCTTTGATATTTGGAATTCCATCTAGAAGGGAACTTAGGGGGGGAATAATTTTGAATTGTAGATGTCTAAATCTTTGATGCCATCTTTCACATGGAATGACTTCAATGTGAACTAGGGCTTGAGCTATGGGCGATATCAATCTGTAAAATATTCCTTCTCGAATGCCAATAATCTAGACTTAGTTTATATTGGAATATTTTCCCCAAAAAAAAATTTCTCCATCAATGAAAGCTACTCTATCTCATTTTCCTTTTAAGCTTGAAATTGAAAACAAGTTCTTCTGCAAACATGGAAAAAATAAAACATTATTGATGTGAATGTTGCTTCCATATTCAATCTTTATTGATGTAGATCCAATGCGTCTTACGTGGTAACTGTTTTTATCTCCAAGTTATACCAAGTGGGTGAACTTTCCTTTTGTCAAGGTCTTCAATTGTTTTGAATTTCCAGTCATGTGCCTTTAAGAAAAACTATCAATTACCCAAGCATCTTCATCTTGAAAAGTTCCGGATAGAGCTGCGAAAATACCTTAACCATTTTCTATGTTGGATAATCTCCTTGGAAGAGAATAGGAGATTCCAAATCTTCTTGAAACTTTATTTTAGTTGACTTGCAATCTTCTTGGTGAAATTCTTGATGGCCTTGACTAACCTTCGCTCGGATACTATGTTGAGAATTCATAAAGGAAATGTTCAATTCAAATTCTCTTCTTAATAACTACTTGTGTTATGCTTTAGCCTCTTTATCTTTAATTATTGTTATTATGATAAGCATTACATCAAACATCTATCAAATCAGTAAGAACAATGACACAATATGTAGGTTGTAAGCCAGGGCCAAAACCCCTCCTCTTCAGGGGAAAACCCGCAAATATCTTCTTATAGATACTTCAATTGAGGGAGGCCAAAGCCCCTGACAAAGACACTTAACTCAAGTTTTCCTCCAAGACACTTGTCACTATTCCTTGATCTCCTCAGCCTTCTCCTTTTGGTCATGCTCTTATTCACTATTCAACACTTGTCACTAAAGAGAAACTCAATCTTTTTTTAGCCTCAAAAAAACTTCTTATTTCGATCTCCTAGAAATTCCTTTATACCACTTCTTTCTCCACCCTTAACAGATAATAACATTGAATAGTAATACTCCTGAAACGGTCTTCAAATTGTTGTGATTGTGTGGATATAATTAAAGAATAGACTCTAGAAATTACAGTGATAATTTTGGAACTTCCTTCAGTTAGTAACTTTGATATATGTGTGTGTGTGTGTACTCCGCACTGTGTAATCTGCATTATATAATCTGCGCTATGTAATCCGCACTATGACACTTAAGACTTGTCCAAACTAGATTTCACTTCAACAGAGCATGTGCCTTTATATATACAATAACTGCACTTTTTATTCAAGTTGACATGAGACAGTAGATCTATTGACTTCAAGGAAGTGTATTATGTGATTTCAGGCCAACATCAAGAAGTAGTGACAATATCTTTGGAGTATGACTTCATATACATGGCTTCTTAATTATTTTTATGACCTAATGACACACCCTAAAGACATCAAGGAGAAGTATTTTGACCTATGAAAAATTCTTTCTCATGAAACCCATGAAGCAATAAAATATATATTTATTCTTTGTCATTTACATAAAATCATAGTTATAAGTCATTATGAAGACCTAACTTAATTACACTTTTCAACATGGAGGTTGTTGCACGCTTTTGTGCATCTTACATTCTTCAAGTAAAATATGTCTTGGCTTCCTGTGGGTTAGAGTACATGGTGAGGATATATCCTTCGTCAAACTCTTTTTTCAAACACTTGACCTCATTCTTTGGTAACCTTTGAATTAGATTTTGGAAAAACCACCTCTTCACAAGATACCTATGATCTAAATGAATGCACAACCCCATCAAAATTCACATATAAGCGAACCATAGAGTCCCAGTATACTCGAGTTTGGCTTGAGACAATATCTAACTTTGTTTTTTTTATGAATGAATGCCTTTTAGTGTACAACCATTAGCATCATACTCTTCCTAACATAAATTTGTTCTATATAAAGAAATTTTCATCCGAAGTCCTAGGTGTTAGGTTGAATATTGTTAAATGATGTGAAACTTTCATATTGAACACCTTTGATTGGAAGTTTAGTTGTTCACAAAATGTTGTAACTTTAAAGAGTTTAGTCTCACTAAAACTCCACATTTTAATCCAAAAGAAACTTAAGGACTTGAATAAATGCTTGGAACTATATAAATTTTTAATCCATAGTAGATTCATTCTAATTCAAAAGCCATGTTTTATTGATTTTTGTCTTGTAATGGTTCCAAATATATCATGTTCTATTTGGCAATCCTGCATCAATCTTATGGGACATGGGGAAGTGGGAAATAAAGAGTGGGTTTATCAAAAAATTTTAAAACCCCCACATTTGTTGTGGCTTCCACTCCACAATCAATTTCATCTCAAATATTTTCAGAGAAAAAATGATTGTAAGGGATGCCAATCATTTTAATTGTTCAAAGGAGGGATTGTGCTCTTGTGGGCACTATTGGTGTCGTATTTCCATTTTATTTTAGTGATAGACCCCAAAGATTTTGTTGCGACTAACCCAATAATAATTTTATTTTGGTTCACCCCAAATTGATCATAGCCTTTCTGATTCTATCCAAAGCTTGGATGCTTCCGAGAGGCTGGTGTCCAACTCATGCATACTCCCAAAAGTCTGCCTTTTTTCCATGTTGAACATCTTGAGAAATACAACTATCTGTTAATTTTCTTTTGATCATATTATTCCTTATGCTTGATCCTTTTAGGGCATCATCATGCCGTGACTTGAACAAGGTGGATAGGTTCCCTATTCCCCATGTATCTTTTTTCCTTCAAATTTTTACACAAAGACCTTTTTTGTCAGTGATAAAGCACCAATATACTATTAAACATGGAGATTTGTTTACCAATCTTCTTACACCTGCTTCTCATTCCAATTTAGGCATAATTATTTGTTTCCAACCTATCAGGTGCTACGTTTTCTCCTTTAATGCCTCTTGTCATGAGAAATATTTACTAACTTTATCTCTCTCCAATAGCACCAATCTCGGGGTGAGTAGATTGGATTTTAGAAGATGGAAATAGATAATAACTATTAGATAAGGTTAATATGTTTGTTAGAGAGAAACACATGGAGCTTTATTTACCGGTATTCTTATCCCTGTTTCTCATTCCAATTTAGGCATAAATATTTGTTTCCAACCTATCATATGCCACTTTTTCTCCTTGACAAGACCTACAACTCAAATTTTTTGATTGCAAATATATTATTCCTCTCCATTCATTAGAACTCAGTTGCATTCTAGAATCCAAGTGGAAGTGGGCCTGATCCAGTCAAACTTTCATGTAATGATGCATTGCATTTAGATGGTGTATTGAATGCAAAATAACTACACTGGCAGAGGCCTATCCAGACCCAGGTTTGGTATGCATCTTGAGGTTGGCAATATCTAGTGCATTTATCAAGTTTATCCTAATGGTAAACGCGTCAAATATTGGAGGCCAGACATATACAAACTCAAACATCATGTTATCTGTGTTTAATACTAATATTCCTTGCTGACAAGGTGTAGAACTTATTCTTTTGATTGGGTATATCTATTTTTTCTCTGTGTTAATTATTTTTTCTTTAATGTTTCATCTTGATGAGACATAGAACCTTGCTGCATTGTCGAAACGTTTTGGAGGTGGGGCTGATCCATTAAAATTCAGTGTGTAATGGTTCTACTAGGCACACTGAATAGGGACATTGAGATAGGCCTCTCTAAACCTGGGTCTGATGTGCACCTTACGGTTGCCAAAGTCTGGTGTGTTTCTTTAGTATGAAAATATTCAACTTATTAAATGTTTTAACTTGGAACTTAGATATATGAAAACTCGAGCTTTAACATATCTGGATCAGATTTTTTCAGAACTAGACTCGGGTTTGTGGTCGCTCAATATTCCCTGTTGACAATATTCGACCTAGAAACACATTATTTTTTTTTATTGGGAATACCTTGTTATTCTTTGTGTATTTGTTGTTAATTATCTATTTTTAAATACCTTTTGTTGACTAGACCTATAATCCACCTGCATGCTCGAATTGGGGTGGAGGTGAGGTTGCTTTTGTTAAACTTTGTGTGTTTTCATGCAATCTAGATTGTGCGTTGGGAAGATTGAATAGGGACACTGGCATAGACCCTTCTAAACCTAGTTTTGATATGAAACTTGAAGTTTCCAGCCTAGTTTTGATATGAATCTAGAGGTTGCCAATCTCTGGTCCAAAGGAAATTAAAAACTAGATATACATATGGTCCAATGGAAATTCAACCATTCTATCTCCAAGGCTCATTACCAATAAGCTAAAAAAAACAAAGATAATTGCAACCATCAAATCTGCATAATGGAAGTATGTAGGAATACGTATTACAGGTGGAAACAATTTCATTATGTTAATAGATCGGCACGGGCTTAAGGCTAGAGCCCCGGATACACATGTAAGATCTGGATATGGAGACAGAGCCACCCATATATGTACAAAAATGCCATGAATCCAAATTCCATTCCACCAAAACAGATCATGTACCATCTATAGATCACATGTTGAAGCACAAGAAAATAACAATACCGTTTCTAGTTTTCTTTTTGAAAATTTTCAAGGATGTTTATCAACTGTCTGAAACCCTAAACAACATATATTCTATTTAGACTTGTAGTTAGATTACTTAAAATCTATTATTAATCTATAAGCTTTATCTTTGAGGATAACTTTGGCATATAACAATACAATCTCAAATATGGACTTAGCATTAAGGGAATTCCTCCTTATAAGTTTTCCAAGTCACATGGGATAGATCAAATTTCAAATATGTTGGAAGGTGGGGTGAAAAAATATGATTTTTATGTTACGTTCACTAAAAATTTTTTCTTCTCCTTTTCCTTTTTTGACAGATGGTTGAGCCAACAAGACTACCTGTTGGCTGCTTGAAGTAATTTGAAACAGGTCTTACACATTGCTGCAGGAAAGATCTAGAAACATGTCCTTTCATTTCTAGATGTTAAAGTTTCAACACATCTGGGAAGTACACCTTTCAACCACTGGAGTTAGGTTATCAGCTCTACTATGTAGCTTATCTCATTGTTTGTGCCAGAGGCAGCCACCGTAGCAATTAATTTGGTATCAGAAAGTCTTTCTGAAGTTTCCCCTAGCTTCAAGTGAAAGATCCTAGTAACAACATGCACTAGTTATTTAACTCACTATTACATAAAATTATATGAACATTATAGTGATGGAAACTGCCATTAGCTCTTATTAAGACTTTGATGCCATACTCTTGCTAATGAAAATCCAAACCACCTATATTTATCTTTCCTTAAAAAGTGGCTGAGTACTGTTCCAGCATGTGTAATGGTTATCTCTTTTTGAAACCTCTAGAAACCATTGGGAAAATGAAATAAACTCAGATTACTCTATTATCTCCCCTTACTATTGACAGATTAAAGGTCCATGGACTCTTTTCTATTAAATATGTCTCTCAGATGTCTTCACCTTCTATATTCCATGCTTTTAACATCAAATACACAAGCTTCTCAAATCTGGATTCTGACCTCATGTTCAGCAATAGATCAGATTCATTTTTTTTTGTTAGTTTCCCTCGACTGCTGACTAATTGAATGCTAAAAAAATCTCAAAGATGTGTAGTAGTAGTACTCTTCTTATCACTATTGGAGGAAAAATCTAAATGATGTTTTTTTAGGCACTGTCACTAGAAAGAATAATGCACAGGGATGATCTTGGAAAGATAAGTTGTCTATCACATGCCATTTCAACCTTAGATTCAGCCTTACGCTCAAGCTCCTTTTAATATATTAGTGGGATACAACTTCTAGGGCTATTCATATTGATTGAGGAAAACATAAATGAGCATTATCACAAATGATCTCTAGATAATATCCTTGCAATCATGTACAACCCCATCTCCACCACACTGGACCTCCACTGTTACCACATCACCAACCGTACATTGGTCAAATAATCTATAGAGATCAATTCCATTGCAGATTTTTTTCCCATTTACAACTATAATGATGTCTCTCAAGACAGGTTGGCCATAAGCATATAAAAATTTTTTTTTCAGTCTAGCTTTTCCAGCTGGTCCATCTGCAAGACCATCAAACACCAAAAATCCAATGAAACTCAGTTGCTCAATAGACTCATCGAGCGAAAATTTAATACCCAAAATGGGTCAAGTAATTTTCACAAAATTTACTAACCGATAAACAAATAACACTTACAGATGTACTAGAATTCAAAATACCACGCCACATGATGCTCTTGATGGAGAGTACACAGAAGTGTTTATGTCAATCAAATTTCTTGAACTATCAAGAAGAGGACCTCCAATGGTCCTCTACCATCTGTTTGAATCATATGATTTATTGTATGCCTAGTTGCAGCTGAATTTATATATCTACAAAGTCCACTAATGATAACAATAATCAAGGTGTGATCCAAACCAAATGGTTTCCCATTTCATCCAATTTTTTTCCTATAGAAATATTTGTAGAAATTTCGACCACCATGGGTCTCAATTTATTATTTTGGCGCACTCATCCATAGCACTGCAGCATCGTTATCTTGATCATATCCAACTACCTCTATTTCATGTGTTAACTGAACACCAACAGTTACTCACAAATTTAACTAGAAATGCATGTTCTGATATGCTTCAGAAATATCTAAAACTTTCTATAATAGTGCTCACTTACCACTTTTGGATTTCATGAATCTATTTGGAAAGGGTCTCATTAGTAAGAACCAAGATAAATAGGTGGGAGAGCTTTAATTATGACTGTAATTTTACTTGAAAATAACAGATGAAAATGCACCAAAATGAATGTCTCGACTCTTTATAAGTTACATGGTCCTATTTTGTCAACGATTTGGGCCCCTCGTCTCAAGACATTTTCTCTTATTTGGAAAAAGAACATAAAAAAGTTGTAGATATTTCAAAATGGGGCACTCTTCACCTATGTTCCTCTCCTTTATGCCACGTGATACAAATGCCAATTGTCATCTTCTTGACTTGGCCGTTCTTCTTTTGTAAATGTGACCCTTGACTATGCCATGAAAACCCTCCAAAAAAATCTTAAATGATGGGAACTCCTCTTCATGTGCGAAGCTAGTGAAGTGTGACAAGTCATCCAAGATACCTCCAAATATTTGGTTTGTGCTTAGGGAATGTGAAAGATACCCTTAATAGAAAACATGCATAAAATTTTGTAGCCAAGTGCCCCAAATGTGAGATGTTTCCACTTGTGTAATTGCGCTTCCAAATATGTGAACTCTAACATAATTTATGTAACTCATGATTTTTCAGGAGTACCCATAACTATGTATGGAAACTAATTATGGGTACTTGAGAAAAACCATGAGTTACATAAATTATTGAAATTATTGTTAATTTTTCATAGAGCTATATTGTTCTTTTCTTTAGAGATAATTGGATACATTATTCCTTTAAACATTCACTCCATAGATTCATTAAAACATTAGCAATTACTAAGAAAGTACAATAGCAGCGGAACATAAAATAACATAAGAAGAAAATAATGCATAGATAGGACACCAATATTGGTCAGAGACCAGGGGAAAACCCCATAAGGGGGAAAACCCTTTCAAATATTCTTCTTCTATTAGATCACCATCGAAATGTTCAGAATCAAAGTACATACCTCATCAAAATTATTCAAGCTTCTACTACAGGTTTACATCTTCATTTGTAAACAAATGATATCGAAATACATAACCAAACCAAATACAAAGTTTTTCCATACGTGACTGCTAACCATGATTAAACTATCTTCAAAATGTTTGAGCCAAACTGGCCTCTCCATCATACCATCATACTCTACTACTTAGTGTAGGCTTACCTCTGTGTATATTTTCCTCTCCGTGAGCTACCTTTGTGTGCACTAGCCATTGTATTTACTGAGATTCCTCTAAGCTACTGAATAAGACATGTCATTGTGTACTTATTTATGTTGTGTGTACTAGGTAGAGGCCATGATATTTTGTGTACAATGAAGATGCTTGGGAAACTATGTAGTTCACTGAGTACACTGGTCAACGAGCCATATGCATACCATCCACTATGTAGACTATCTAGCGAGCCATAAATTCCACTCTAGTCTATCCAAATTCCATGAATATTGTCCATTGTGTAGACATAGGTTGCTAGCATACAATATTTCCACCATGTCCATACTGTTCGAGGTCCCCATCTATACTAGTTGGTCCATAGTGTGGGGGCATGTATGTCCACAGAGCGAGGTATCCTTCCACATAGAAATGCAAGATAGGTATAGCGAGACCCTTCCACATATATATGCGAGAGAGGTATAGCGAGGCCCTTCCACAAAGATATGTGAGATAGTTATAGTGAGACCCTTCCACAGAGATATGAGAGATAGGTATAGAGAGACTCTTCCACAGAGATATGCGAGACAGGTATAATGATACCCTTCCATAGGGATATACGAAATAGGTATTGTTAGTCTCCTGTATTTTTATAGTATCACAAGATGACTGTTTATTTCTTACATTCTGCAGAAAATAATATTCCCTGACTATCATTTATTTTTAGAAATATCACTTCCTTCATTATTTTTAACCTCTCCATTATCTGTCATTTTACCTTTTTCTGATACTCTCATGCTTTGAATATCCCATGTTTAAACTCAATCCCCTAATTTTAGCCTTTTCCCCCCATCTATATAACCCTTTTTCCCGTGATAAAACCCCATTCCTAATATCTATTTCCCCTACACTTGTTACCCTTCTTTCATTCAAAACAATGTAAAAACCCACTTCATACATTGTTTTTAAATTAAATAATCCTAGGTCGTAATATTTAAAATAAACTCTGTTTATTTAAATCCCTGACCCCGTTATATTACACCCCACCTCCTTTTTATATATTAAAGCCTCTTCTTTAATAAAACCTTACGCTCCGCTCTAATATGCCCCCGGGTCCCACTACACATTACTACCTGCCATTATTATTATAACCCTAGCCCCACCTTATATTAAGCCCTTCCGCTTTAATATTTTTCCCCGGGCCCCGTATTATATCTAACCCGCCACTTTATGTTTACCTCACACTCCATCCTTTACCTGACCACTGTCAAACCTTCACCCTCCTCATCTGATGGCCCTCGCTCCGTATCGCAACCCAAACCGCCCAATGGTTAAAACCTTAGGGGGTTTGCGAAATGGGAAGTTTTGCAACCCTCCCTTCCGCCCTGCATTGCCACCTCACTTTATCACATCCCCATAGAATAAACCACCTCACTGCTTTGGGCTATGTGATAAATCACAAACCACCTTCGCATGACGAAACGAAACCGCTGACCATTTCAAATATGTTGAAACCCTATGCTACCATGATAAACTCCCAAGCCACCATTGCTCGCATCCCCTATATACCTTCATTTTAATAATGGTTGTTTTGAATTTTGTAGGTGATGTACGTACCAGAAAATGTAATAATCAAATTGTGTTTCTAAATTCCAAGAATTGTTTAAACTGGGCTCTCTGGATGATGATTTAGAATGCCTTATTCATCAAAGGATTAGGAGCACAAGAATAAATAAAAGAATATATGGATCATGATTATTAAGGATCATCCCGATGTAAATGACAGAGTAAGTTAAGAGAAGAGTTTAATGTGACAGTGAAATACAAAAGAAGAAAAAGGAGAGGTCAGGGTTAAGATAAAGACGGGTTAAAGATAAAAACATTTAAAGAATAGATTAAAGGACAGACTGAGAAAACATAATTAAGGAAAAAATAGTGAAAGGTAAAGAAGGTAAAAAGAGCTGTCAAAAGGAAAAGGTGAAAAAAAGATAAGAAAGTAGATAAAACAGTAAGATAAAGAAAGAAATTTCAATGACAACAAAAGCAGTAAAGAGAAAATACAGATAAAGACAAATCAGAGAAAAAAATCAACGAGGGAAGACAAAGCTAGATGTTGGCCGCCTACAATTTAATTTTGATTTAATAAGCTACCTCAGTTAATGTTTCAGTCAGAAATATTTTAGCAGCATCTTGGAATTTATTGTAAAAGTTAATTTTGAAGGAAAATAGTTAAACATATTTTAAAGTTAGCTAAGCAGTTAATTTGAAAGTTATTACTACAGCAAGTCTGTTAGTGATATTTTTGGCTTGGGCCTTGCATGGTATCAATTGTAAAAAATACATTTACTCTTTAGTAAATGGAAATCTGCCACCCTAGGTTAGGGCAACATCCTCAGCTGCATTTAAATACTGCATGTATTCTTCATTATCATTGTTGGTTGCTAGGTTGGATTTTTCTTAGACTCTGAGTTTCAAAGATCATTGCACTTGAGCACTATAACTGTCTTTGAGCTGGACATCAGTAATACAAGAACTTTCACAGGATCCTTGAGCTATGTTAATGGTGATGTTATCCCTCTTTTGTTAATGTTTCCCTTTATTTTCCATATTGTACATCAATCTCCCTGATAGAAGAAACATATATTTTAGATTAATATATGTTGCACGAGCACCTTAATGATGTCTGTTACTATTATCTCAATGTTTTCCTTTGCAAAGTATAGCTAAAGAATTCAAATATTGTCTGCTCTTTAGTTTCACCTAAGTATTATCTTAAGGCTTTCTCTTGAATTTTAACTAAAGAATTCAGAGATTGTCTGCTCTTGAGTTTCTCTTAAATTGTCATCTTGAGGTCTTTCTTATGATGTTGAGTTAAAGAATTATTAACTGCTCTTTACCTCTACTAAATTATTGTCTTACATGTTTTCCTCTAAGGACTTGAATGCATAATTCAGAGTTTGTCTCCTCTACTTCTATGTTTAAGTATAGTTAAAGAATTCAGAGATTGTCAGCTCTTTAGCTTTAATGAGCACACTATCATTTCATATTCATCTTGCCAGAGAGATCCATTTGATATAGTTAGCTTGACATGTGAAAACGCTTGAAAATTTAATGTACAATTTAACCCTTTTATGACTCCATAGCCTAATGGATTAAGCTCCCCACACTCTATCCGTCCAACCAAACAATAAATCAAAATAAACAACCTCAAGCTTTATAACTAGCCTAAAATCAGAAGAATATAAGCATAAAGATAAATCATTTTCATCACAAACATATAGGGATCCCTCTCTGAGCCCAGGAAGGCTAGGTCCCGGAGTCCAAAGTGGTTTGATGTGATTCCATACTACTTGTTCTTGCCAATCTTACAAATTACAGGGAGACAAGAGGTATAACAAGACTCTTCCACACATATATGCAAGATAGGTATAGAGGGACTCTTCCACAAAGACATGCGAGACCCTTCCACAGAGATAGTGAGGCCTTACCACTGAAATAGAGAGATATGAAAATCATAGACTTTACCAAAAGCCTCAGACAGAATGATGCCAAAATGATGAGCATTTCTAGGGTGTTTATATTTGTTTGTCATAGCGAGGATTCATGTCCTTTGGGTGAGCCAACATGACCATTTCATGTCGGCTTACTTAATTTAATTAAGTCGACCTTCACACCAACTTCATAAATTCGTAAGTCTGCTTTCCCTTGACAAAATTGGGTGTATCTTATATCAATTTTGATCCTCGTGAGATGAGTAATCCAATGCTGCAATCATCTCCATCAATTGATCTATGTAAAGGTATAATTTGACCATAGATTCTACATTTTAACACTCCCTCTTAACTAGGGAGAATTTCACCTGACAATCCATCATTCCATCCCTACCCGTGTCATGCAACTTTCTCGAATCTAAAGAAGAAGAAGATACTACAGGGGAGCCATATGCACTTATGACTCCCAGTAATCATGCCATCATACAGATACATTGAGTTACCATATACATTGTACTCCCACATAATAATTGTACAAAGTATGTCAATAAGTGAGCTATTGAAATTCCTTAACTGTATGCCAACTTGATGCCATTCAAATTTATTTCAATGTGCCATTTTCCATGTCAACGCATGCCATTGGGGAGACTTTGTTGCTATATCATCGAGGATACTATAAATACCACCCGGAGTTCATATCTCCAGGCTACAACCCCGGTTCAGGCTACAACTTGACATCTACACCATAGAGCTACAACTTGGAATCTGCGTCTTCAGGGAGTGATCTTCTACCACCCAAAATGTTCGACTACAGGGAGCCCTCTGCTACCACCCAAAATATTGACGTCTTTGGGGAGTTGTCTGCTACTACCTGAGATACTCAGGGAGTCATATGCTACAACCTGAAAAATTCAGGACAATGGGTGGGACCAACTACACCAAGTATAACTGTGGTCACCCTCTACCCTAGAGTCCCTAGAAAATAGGTTGGATCTATGGATCACACTCTACCCTATTGTCGCTAATTGTGCATCATAAATATACCATAGTTAGATGTAAGAACACACACATTTTCCAACTTTTCTAAGGACAACCTACAACAAGGGGTAGATGTCACACTCAATCCCAAGCCCCTCAATTCATTGGCCAGAGGAGAGAGGTTATCCCATAGAGTGGGCATAATGCTTAACCGGGGTATACTAAACTAGGGTGGAATCATCCCTATATATTGAAATACATATCCATACCAAACACAATGGTTTTCCATACATGAGTGCTAACCATGATTGAACTATATTCATAGTGTTTGAGCCAAATTGACTTCTCCATCATACCATCATACTCTACCACTAAGTGTAGCCTTACCTTTGTATATATTTTCCACAACATGAGCTACCTCTATGTGCACTAGCCACTGTGTTTACTAAAATTCCTCTAAGTTATTGAACAAGACTTATCATTGTGTATTTATTGCTACCGTGTCTACTATCTAGAGGCCATGAGCTTTTTTGTACATCGAGGAGGTTTGGCCCACTATGTAGCTCACTGAGTACATTGTCAAACGAGCCATACAGTCCACTGTAGTCTACCAAGGTGCCATTAATATTGTCCATTATGTAGACATAGGTTATCAACTGCACAATATTTCCACCATGGCCATATTCTCTAACGTCCCTGTCTATACCATCTGGTCCATAGTGCGAGGGTTCTTATTTCCACAGAGCGAGGTATCCTTCCACAGAGATACGCGAGATAGGTATAGCAAGACACTTCCACATAGATATGTGAGATAGGTATAGTGAGACCCTTCCAACGATATATGTGAGATAGTTATAGTGAGACCCTTCCACAGAGTTATGTGAGATAGGTATAGCGAGACTCTTCCACAAAGATATGTAAGACAGGTATAATGAGACCCTTCCACAAAGATATGCAAGATATGTATAGCGAGACCCTTCCACAGAGATATGAGAGATAGGTATAGTGAGACTCTTCCACAGAGATATGCGAAACCCTTCCACAAAGATAGTGATACCTTACCATTGAAATAGCAATATCCGAAAACCTCAGACAAAATGATGCCAAAATTATGAGCATTTCTAGGGTATTTATAGTTGTTTGTCATTGCGAAGAGTCACGTCCTTTGGGTGAGTTGACATGACCATTTCATTTCGGCTTACTTAATTTAATCAAGTTGACCTTCACACGACCTTCATAAATTCATAAGTCCACTTTCCCTTGACCAAATTGGATGTATCTTATATCGACTTTGATCCTCACGAAATGAGGAATCCAATGCTGCAATCATCTCCATTAGGTGAGTTGTCAAAAGGTGTAATTTGACCGTAGTTTCCGAATTTTAACAATTATTGAGTGTCATTTTTATTTCCCCACTCTTATTTAAATTCAAAATGGATTTCTTGTCTACTCCTCCCTCAGAGATGCTGAGATGATTTAAGCACAAGAGTTTACTACAGCCTTCCCAAAAAATTCAACTATATTGTTTGTATCTAACCATTCACCCTTTTTTCTAACATTCACTTGTTCACTACTGAGTTCACCATTTAACTTTACAAGATTAAACTCAAGTTGGAGTGGTGTCTGAATGTGGACTTGGACACAAGGCAGTGACTCGTTTTTCAATGATCAAACTAAATTTCTTCCAAAAGATGTCTAGGATAGGGCCATTCACCATAATTCTCAACCCTCATTTTTTGCCTGCTTTTTTTTTCATGAACTTATTTATCATAATATTTGTAGGTGTTATGAATTGGATAACCACTGAAACACACCACATATTATTTGAGACTGTTTTTCTTGAGAAAAGCATCTAGATCTATTTCTACATTAGGGTTGCCATGGTATCTTCCATCTAGATGTGCAATATCCTCTCCAAATGTACTAGCATTGCTCTCCCTTTCCAATTATATTCTGCCTTCTCCATCTAAGATAGCAACAAATTCTTCAAATTATGGCCTCTAAGAATCCTATTGGAGCTTGTAAAAAAATGATTTTTTCTTTCTTTCATTAAATGTGCCATGCAGTGTTGACTCCTCTCTCCACTTACCCTTCACCAAAACTTTCAACCACCATGCTTTAAGAAATATGTTAAACCATGAAATAAAATTTAAAGTTACACTTAAAGCATTTCCATAATTTTCTCTCCTCTTATGCCACTGAATATGACTGCTTTATATTTTGGAAGTAGTTTTGATATTTTTTTTTTGACCTTGTGATATCATACATAATTTATGTAACTCATGATTTTTCTGGAGTTCCCATAATTGTATATGAAAGTTAATGGCTATTCTAAACGAATATATTGGACCTATGTTCTTCCCAAATTCAATGTGAGGGGTTTGGAAATATGATTTCATGTTTTTTAAATTCCTCCATAAATCTTGTCTCTACATTTGCCACCTTCAAAATTAGAGTTCCATGATCCACATCAACAATATTGGTTCAGAATGGAAGATGCAGAGGTACTTTATGATAAATATTATACATATGGGTAGATGTTTGCTAATAAATTTATATGCCTATCATACCTATGGCATAGGACCCCCCAGATCCAAACTAATGTGCATTTTGATGCAAATGTACAGGTTGTAGATAAAGTGTAAATGTTGTTTAGAGAGGCTTTAATTTGATCTATTAGATAGGACAGAAAATTGCCACTTCTGGATCCTTAATTTAGGTTTAATAAATCTTTAATATATCACAATAATTTAGGCTAATCATTATTGATAATTGATAAACTTTGCATATAACTAAAACAGAAACTTTGAATTAAATTAATCTATTTAATTCATAAAATACTGATTATTTTATGGTTGGTCGGCCTTCATCCTGCACTCCTTTGTATATATAAGATATATATCCTCCTCTCTTTCCAACATGATTTGTCCTAATGATGGGTCTTGTTCTAGAATCGAAACGTAGATGCAAAAATGCTCACTATGGAGATTTCGAACTCAACAACTCAAAACTAAAAACACAGAAATCTGAAATCTATAATCTTTCTACTTAATGAATATTTCCATATTTGTTTATACAAATTTCTTAGTTGGAAATAATTTCTTCATAGAGTAATTCTTTTAATGCAATTTGTAAAATTCAAATAGGGTTTGTTGCAAGAGGCCATCATTAGTGACAGGCAAGTTGGAAGATGTGTTTCTAATGTTTCAAAGCTAAACAATATAAGACATCTTCTTCCTTATGAATCCTATGAATGGGATTTCCATCTTTGCCATTATTCACAATTGCGTCATATATACTCACTTTGTTTTTTGGCAGGCAAACCAACCTTTTAAAGGTATATTTTTACACTGTCACTATAGATTTACATGATTCACAAGGTGAGAAATCAATCTTTAGTGTAATTGTAGGTTTTAGGTTTTATAATTATAGGTTATTTATAGGCTATAATTGTCTTCAAAGTTTCACTTTTAATTAAGTATTCAACCAAACATATTGAGTATCTTATACATAACTATTTGTGATTTAGTATCAACTATTTTTCTTTATTATAATTAAGTCCATTTTGTACTAGCAGATAACTAAAAACTATTTTTTTCCAATGTTTTGGAGTCTTAATGTGAACTAATGATTGTGTTGTTGTTTGGTGTCCACTATTGAAAATATATAGTCTTACTGTGATAATTTTAATGTTTTTTATTTGTTGGTTGCTGAAATGTTTTGAGTGTGGACTTATGAAATTCCAAATCGCATGTCACTTTATGTGAAGGGGATATCTATATATATATATATATATATATATATATATATATATATATATATATATATAGAGAGAGAGAGAGAGAGAGAGAGAGATATTATTTATTTATTTATTTAATTTTTCCCTGTGGTTCCTTGGAGATCCTTGTTACATTTGCACAAAAGTCTAGATATCATTCAGATATAAAAATTTCTAATTTTAATTTGAATATTTACATGATAAAGGAAAGACAAAGGTACCAATTATAAAGAGTCACCCAACAACAAAAACATTGAGATTTTTCTTTCATTCAACTTGTCACATATTGCATATATCTTCATCAATTCTCTTCTTCCATAAGCTATCTACTCACGACAATTTCTTTGCAATATTTGGTGTATTTGCGAGTTATAGGTCATTTGTAGGCTATAAATTTCTCCATAGTTTCAATTCTAATTGAGTATTCAACTGAACATATTGAGTCTCTTATACGTAACTATTTTTCCCTCCACCCACTTTTCATAACTTCCATAACCATTAGGTAGGGACCTGTAGCTTTGATGATGTTTTTCTTGTTTAGTAAAATATTGTCGAGACTTTAATTTATTTAAAGTTGTATAATTTACAATCTATAAAGTTTAAATATATTTAAAAGTGTAATTCTTTAAAGAGCGCTAGCTCAATGGAAGAGCACTTGCTTTGCAAGCAGGAGGTTGGTGGTTCGATTCCATCGTGCCCTCATATTCATATGGAATGGTTGTGATTAGTTTTTGGTGACAGAGGCTCTTTTGACCATCACCAATGAGCTTATGGTGACATTTTTTGACCCTCACCGAAATATGAAATGGCGACGGTCAACGAACACCACCATATATATGCATCAATAGTGATGACCATGAAAGGTCCGTCACCATAAATAGTTGTTGTTGATATGAAATGGTGAGGGTCATTGTTTTTCATTATAGTCATTATTCATGACGGACCTTGAAGTCACCAATGAGCTTATCATGACATTTTTTTACCCTCGTAAAATTTGAAATGGTGATGGTCAATGAACGTCGCTATATATATGCACCAATAGTGATGGTCATGAAATGTCCATCACAATAAATGATTGTTTCTCATGTGAAATGGTGACAGTCACTATTCGTCATTATAATCAGAATTTGTGACGAACCTTCAATGTCACCACAACACATAATTTTGGCGACGCCACCTTTGGTTACATTCAGTTTTTTGATGACCGAGGCTATTGTTCGTCACCATTTCTCATATGAAATAGTGATGGTAACTATCCGCCATTATAAATCATTATTGGTGATGAAATTTCAATGTCACCACAACACCTATACTTCCGATGATGCCACCTTTGGTGACATTCAGTATTTGGTGACGAAGAGTCTTTTGACCATCACCAATGAGCTTATGGTGACATTTCTTTCCCCTCACCAATGTAATTTTTTATTTTGGTGTATGATTAACCATGTTCAACATATTATAGCATAATACAAGAGATAACTCATCTAGAACAAAGATGAGAATATACATCCTAGAATTGAACATGTAATTAAAAATGTTATGCAAGGAAACATTGAATACAAAGATTCATTAAAACAAATAATGAGTTGAGTTCTCTCTGCGAGTTTAACTAGGACCCACTATCTAATTTCAAGCAATTATCCCTAACTCCCATATTAGAAGAACATTGTTAGAATTTTCTCATAACTTCCTAATATTGCAAGTAATCAACTAATAAAGGAGAATACATGAACGATTATATCCTCTAATATGAAATAAATACTATACAGCTTTTGTGAAGGACATAGTTCTTGAATGGGACATAGTTCTTAGATTAAATTCCAAGGGGCACAAGTTACAGTGTGTAACAATGCTTTAGGAGTATACTATGAATATGTAATTATATAAGAAAAAGAGTATGATATAACAACTTTATATTTGATCCCTTTTGAATACAAATCTATAGTATTTCATACATTTGTGTTATAGAGTAGTAGAACTCACTTAGTTCTTTTGAGATTAGGCTATTTTACCCTCAAACGAAGTGTTCATTATAAGGGTATACGCCTATATTTAAAGCCTATATTAGAACATGAAGAAAATTTTCATGCAATAACTTGGAGTAAGAAATTAAAATATTACTTATAAATCTAATAAAAATGATAAGTCTGCTTTTTTTTTTAACAGGTACGGAAAGGGTGATATTCAACCTCTATTATTTTAGAAAAAAAGTAAAAAGGCCCAAAAATGGGTAATATTAAAGAAAAAATACAGAAGATTAAATACTGAAGAAAATTTTTGAAGTTAACTATTACATCAGGCTATAGTAATGCATACGAATATTGGAAATTAGAAAAAAAAAATACAATTGTAAATTCTACAAAAGCAGAGAAAGATAACATATATTCCACATAAGAAGGGAATGATCCCTTCTTCAAATAAACTCAACTGAGTATATAATATCCATTACAAAGTACAAGTATTAAAAAGAGGTCAATATGGACCTATTCATTTAAATAAATTGAACATGAGTATAGGCTTTCAACCTTTGCTACGATATCTAAACATATAAGAGAAATGATGTCTTTAGAAATTAAAATCCCCTTAGGATAAGAGCTAGAGCATTGCTTCTAATGTCTATTCCAAAAAACTAATTATGGGAATTGTGTTCTCTATTGAGCAACTAAAAAAATTAAACAAAAGTTTCTTTACAAATGGTCCAAAAATGAAAAGTGTGACCCACTTGTAAAGTAGGAAATCAAACTATATTAAGTGTGATGAATAAATGTTAGGTGAACATAAAATGCTCATGCAACTCCAAGGATTTATTATACCTATGACAGGATAAAAAATAATAGCTTGTAAGAAACAAAGGTCATTGTTTTCTTAGTAAAAGTTATTAAATTTCTAAGATGAAACAAAACAATGAGTGGAAAATGATTATATACCTGAGAAATAATCCATTTACAAACCATGTACAAGTTACCTATAATAATATGTGTGTAAATATTTTGTTAGAAAATTTCCAAAAGGGTTATTGAATTAATATATTAGGGGAAAGACAAAACCTCAAATAATAAATGAATTATATACTATAAAGTTCATTCATATCATAAAGTATAAACAAACATCACTAATAATTTAAGCTAGATCATAACGGTGGTTATTCAAACCCCATTGCATGTGAGTCTCATAACATTCAAACCATAGGTCATGGGATAACGAGAAAGAAATTAAGAAGTAGGATAATGCTTAAGGGTTTTAAAAATGAACATAAATTTCCTAAAGAGGGCGAACCCTTTGTGAAGAAGAGCTTGATGTGAAGGAATTGGGTTAATATAAACCCAACCACATTTTTAAATAAATAAAAGCACCATATGGATGAAAAATCGAGATGAGATCTACCTAGAAAGGGAAGGCGCTAACAAATAAAATCACCATGAATGAGACTGAGATGTTCTCAATTTATTCAAGGGAATTATTTCCTACCAAACCTACATGGCCAAGAAGCTAACTAGTTAAACGAGAGTATCCAACCTAACGACAAAAGGAATTGATGAAAAGCATAAAAAAGGTATACCTATACTCTGTTCTTACCAATTTTTCCACATGGAGTTGAAATGTGTCTCCACTGAAATAGACAAGTTGATGCATGGAAATAAGAGGAGGTTAAAACTGTTAAAGTTAATTAGTAGTGGTGGAAATTAGATACATAATATTTGGAAATATTTAATTCCTACTTGTCTATGGTTGTAATTCTCCATTTTAGGAGTTTGTTCCTACATAATAGGAATTAGCTAGAATATAGTTTCTCCTAGTTTAGTGTGTGGTTGAGAGAATCTCTCAACCACACTACTGTACGTCTAAGATAGAATTCCTATCTTGAGACTTTTGATTGTATAAATATGTGTGTAATTCCTTCATTCATAATATATAGAATATAGAGTGTGTGTATATGTGTATACACTCTCCAGGTTCTCACCTGGAGAGCTATTTGATGAATAGCTGATTTTATCATGGTATCAGAGCTTCAGAGCCCGTAAGGGCCTGGGCCTCGGCCCCTTGTGGGCTGAGGGAAATAGCAGATAAAGAGTTCTATTTTTATTTGTTTGTTTGTCCATCGAACTCGGTTTGAGGCGGTGAAGCTGCATGGTTTGGAGGCTGCGTGCTTTGTGCACAGATCAGAGGACCCTGCCGGATCCTTACGCTGCAGCTTGATTGGAGGGCGCTGTTGTGTGAGTCTCTGTGTGCGTTGAGAGGAGCTCTGGCGTGAGCTCAACGGCTGCCTATCAAAACAAGTGCGTGAGTATGCATTTGTGTATGCGTGGACGCTGAAGCATGGATTGGTGATACGATCCCCACGATGAGGAATTGCCAGCCCTGTATTGTGTCTGTGATTCAATCCCCATTATAAGATTTGTGGAGGGTGAATTTCTAGTCCTCTGTACATCTGTGTTCATGGATGCAAGAGAACGAGAGCGTTTGAACTCACTGCTTCTATAAGCATGGTCTCTTTTCAGATGACTTCTGCTGCTATCTTTTGTTGATGACAAATAAGGCGAGTGCTGCCTGCTTTGCTCTATTTCATTCTGAAACTCAAGTTGGTCCAGATGTTTGAGTGGACGGACTGAAGATGTCCGCAGAGATTTCTCAGCAGCAAGCTCAACACTGGGTGGAGAATCTGCAGAGGAGAATGAGTGATTCCCAGAAATGGGTGGGTATTTTGAATCACACTGGGAAGGTTTCATCGTAGCAGTCTCCAGAGAAGGCGGGTGGTCTGAAGACAAAAAAAAAGGGCGATTAATAGGTGCGAAAGAACAAGATCGATTGAATTTCCTGCTCCCATAAGCATGGTCTGTTTTAAGATGACTTCTGCTGTCATCTTCTCTTGTTGAAAAATAAGCTGAACAATGCCTGTTTGGCTGTACTTCATACTGAACTTCAGGTGGAGGGTTAAGTTTATCCATCATCACCGAATCCTGGACCTGTTCAGGTGCGCGAACTGACGAGGACAGCAGAGAATTCTCAGCAGCGAGCTTAAAACTGGGTCGACAATCTATAAACCTTGTCTGTGGCCTTTGCTGAAAGTAGCGATCTGGACATGGAATGTGTATTGCGGGGATGTCCGTTTGGCAATGCCGCCCTCCAGTGATTTGATGTTGCTGATCATTGGAGCATCCTGATCTCGGAGAAGATGAAGGAGGGAGGAGTCTATGATAGGGCAGCATGGTAGTTGGCGAAACCACTCACAACAACTCTATGAGAGATACAGAGAGGCTTTTGTGGAATACAGTAACTCATTGGTGTTGCCTGTATTGAGGCAAAAACATGACGAGTTTATGTTGAGAGAACTCGTGAATCGGTGGAATAATCACAAGATAATGGTCCGTTGGCTGTCTCGCTTCTTTAACTATTTGGATCGTTACTTCACCTCAAGACGCTCTCTTCCAGTACTTCATGATGATTGGCCTTATCTGTTTCCGTGACCTGGTGTATCAGGAACTGAAGACTACAGTAAGAAATGCAGTGATCTCACTGATTGATCGGGAACGTGTTGGAGAACAAATAGATCGCGCTCTTCTGAAAAATGTTTTGGGCATCTTTGTTGAGACTGGGATGGGTAACATGGAAAGCTACGAGAATGACTTTGAATCAGCCATGTTGGAAGACACTGTGGTATTCATTATATGCAAAAGGCTGAAGAATGTTTGAAGCCAGAGAAAGAAAGAGTTAGTCATTATTTACATGCGGAGAGCGAGCAAAAGTTATTGGGGAGAGTAGAACAAGAACTCCTTTCCCAATATGAAAATCTGGCATTTGGTAAAAAGAGCAGTGATCAGGACTCTAAATAGTTGCTGTTATGGTTGGAAAATAATCATCTTCGGGCAGATTGTGAAAAGTTTATGTTTTATTTAGTTTCTTGGAATCATGTTTAAAGTTATTGAGCCTTATTGAGTCTAGCTAACTCAATGTAGGTAAAGTTATTTTGTTAGAATTCGCGACTCTAACAAGTGACAGGTTAAGCATGGAGTTCCAAGAATTCATTTGACAAAGACAAGGATGCCCAGGATGCAGGAGAAGATGAGGTAATGAAGCAGCGACAACGTTTATGGTGGACAACAAAAATAGATATTTGTTTGCGTTAGTATGGTTTGTGGAATAGACTCCCTAGCATGTTATAAGCAAGTCCAGTTGTTGTAATGGTCATTGTATGTACCCAGAAACTCCAAATGTTGATGTATGGAATGTAAGCCTGGTAAAGGCATTTGAAAGTTCGTGGTGATCTTAAAACCACTTTGTAATGGTTTATGGTCATCCTGAAACCATCTTTTGTCACTGTAAAGTGATGGTTGGTGGTGATCCAGAAACCATCTGTAGAGCCTTTGTGGCTGCTTTTGTCACTGTAAAGTGATGGTTGGTGGTGATCCAGAAACCATCTGTAGAGCCTTTGTGGCTGGTTGCCTTTGTGGCTTGAGGGGCCTTTGTGGCCGTACGTACACGAGTGGCCACGTGTGCATGAGAGCTGTGTGCTCGGCAGAGCTGTGTGCTCAATTTGAGCAGGTGGACTGCAGTAACACCTGGCCTCAGATGATTCATAAATCTCTGAGAAGAAGGGGGTTGGTGTGCTTTCTTAGCTGACAGTTGTGCTGAGAAGTACAATTGGCACGACTGTTCAGTACATACTCGTGCCAATGCGCCAAATCACGGGAATGGCGCGGAAGCGCACGATTTTTTATTCAGGAAGACGCCAACTCAACTTTATGGGGGTCCGCGGGAAGCCTCAACTTCGTTTGACGATTTGCAGAGAAGCAGGTCGGAGAAGTTGCGGACCTATCCGGGAGAGGTAGATGGGAAGATCCGCGGGAAGCCTCAACTTCGTTTGACGATTTGCGAGAGGAGCAGATCGGAGAAGTTGCGGATCTGTCCGAGAGAGGCAGATTGTGTTTTGGAAGTTCTGCACATGCAATTCGCCTGATGGTGGTGGATTTGTAGGTACACATATGCAGTGAAAACGGTCGACAGAATCATGTATGCGAAGGACATCCTACAGGACTAGCGGTTGCAGCAGTTGGTACCCATGCATTCCGGTGGATGGTTGCTCTTTTATATGGACGTCGACATATTCTTTGTTTTGTTTGACCACAACCAGACTTTGTGAATCACTATCATGACAAGTAGTCATTAAGGGAGGGTGTTGGAAATATTTAATTCCTACTTGTCTATGGTTGTAATTCTCCAGTTTAGGAGTTTGTTCCTACATAATAGGAATTAGCTAGAATATAGTTTCTCCTAGTTTAGTGTGTGGTTGAGAGAATCTCTCAACCACACTACTGTACGTCTAAGATAGAATTCCTATCTTGAGACTTTTGATTGTATAAATATGTGTGTAATTCCTTCATTCATAATATATAGAATATAGAGTGTGTGTATGTGTGTATACACTCTCCAGGTTCTCACCTGGAGAGCTATTTGATGAATAATTTGATTTTAACATAATAGTGGAGCTAGGTGACACTTTCGCGATATTTCAAAACACTAAATGACCAAATGAATTGGTGCACAGTTTTTTTCTACCCCAATATAAACCCTTGTATCGAGCACTGCTAATTTGCAAAACCAAGTCAAGACGGGTCAAGTTCAATATTACTCTCTTCCATGTTACCATGTGTAGGCACGTGAGGGTTGGTGGGTAGCCCATTCGTGGATCATTAAATTCGGACCACATGGCAAGAAATGGTCCCCACAAAATGGTCATGTCATATGTCACCTCAAGTGTGGAGCAAGGAAATCCACGACCCTTAAATCGATTAAAGTATTAAGCTTAGAGAGTGTATTAGATCAAATATTGCATGCCAAGATCACTTAGAATGTAATATAAGGGCGGGTCAATGCTTACCATAAAAAGGTAAAGGGAGAAGAACCCATATATATATATGTGTGTGTGTGTGGAACAAGCTGCTACAAATAAATATTTCCATATATTAATATCATGGTAGTTAGAAAGGCAATAGTGGATTTAAGGGGGAAATCATACACAAGTTGTAATAAACCCAAATCATTGACCAAAATATTCTCTGGAAAGGTTTGAGTAACACAAGATATAGGTGTTTATTATGTAAGCTTAAAGTTGGTTGGATTTATAAGGAACTTGTATTTATAAGTGAGAAGTCTCGGTATGAGAGCTTAAAGTCAACTTGTACTTCGAAATTACAAAGGAAATCTAAATAATAATCCAATGTATATCATAGTCATATATTCTATCCATATGGATAATCATTTATGGAATGTAATTACACCAGTATATAAATTTCATTTTTTGGTGTGTTATTGAGGTATATTGCATGTGGTATTAGAGTTGTAGGTTCAAATTTTGAGGCCGAAGGGCCAAAAATTAACTGAAAGTAAATGCGAGTGAAATAAAATTGATACCAAATTAAATTGAACAAACAACACAACAAAGAAACGTGAGACAAAGCTCACTGAAATCAATGAATTCAATTGCACGATTACATCACACTTATATAGCAGATTGCACTCACCTAATCTTCTTGAACAAGAGGAAACAAACCTAAATAGATGGAACCAATTTCTAAATAAACACTCTCGTTCAACCACTCAAAACTAAATCTATTTCTGCATGATCTAGATTATTCTCACATCCTCCCTTAATGGAGAAATGGATTTTCTACAATACCTAATTGACTTCTAAAAACTTCAAATTTGATTTTACCAAGGGGCTTAGTAAATATATCAGCCATATTATCCTTGGTATTACAAAATATTAATTCAATTTCATTTGACTCAATTTTCTCACGTACAAAGTGGTATTGTAACTCAACGTGTTTTGTTCTAGCATGGTAAATTGGATTATGTGCTAATTTGATAGCACTCTGATTATCACAATTGATACATGTTGAACCACTTTGCGCCTCTTCAAGATCTGCAAGAATTCTCCGCAACCAAATAGCTTCACAGGTGGCATTGGTCAAAGCTTTGTACTCAGATTCTGTTGATGATAAAGAAACAGTTGGCTGTTTCTTACTACTCCAAGATACAACCCCTGATCCTATATGAAATGCATAGCCAAAGGTAGATCGTCTGTCATCTGGATTTCCTGCCCAATTTGAATCAGAAAAACCTGTCAGTGCAACATCAGATTCATCAGTATACATAATACCTAAATTGACTGTTCCTTTTAAGTATCGGAGAACTTTATTTTCAGGAAGTTCCACTAATTCCCATGTTTGATTTTTCATAAGAGAAGCATATTCATCATTCATAGCATTTCTCCATTGTTCATGTTCTTTAGCTTGTTCATAATCAACTGGTTCTACAACATTCATGATATTAGACATCAAGGCATAATCTCTATACCTTGCAGGAAGCTGGGTTTTTTGGGTTGACCTTCTTGGTGCTACAATACCTGTTGGAGTTCCATCCATGATTCTTCGGCTTTGAGGTGAATCTCCCTCTCGTGATGACTCACTGCTGCTGGATGTGCTCATACTGCTCTCATCCTGATCTTGAACCTGTACCTGTACCTGTTCCTGTTCCTGCTTAATCAAAGTATCAAGTTTGACATGAGCATCATTAGATATATGCCATGCATCATTCTTTGTATCACTTTTATCAGCCTGCTCATGAAACAGCACATCTCGACTTGCAAATAGTTTATGGGAACTTGGATCAAACAATTTATAGGCTTTCTGATCCGCACAATACCCAATAAAAACACACTTGATTGACTTGGCATCAAGCTTTCTTCTGTTAGCCTTAGGAATATGTGAAAAGGCAGTACATCCAAAGACTCTTAAATGACTCACATCAGGTTTATAACCATGAAGAACCTCAAAAGGAGTTTGAAAAACTAATTGCTTAGTGGGACATCGATTCTTCAAATAAACAGCAGTGTTAATGGCTTCTGCCCAGAAACCATTAGAGATGTTCTTACCTTGCAACATACTACGAGCAGATTCCACCAAGGTTCTATTCCATCGCTCAGCAACACCATTTTGCTGAGGGGTATGTGGTACTGTGAACTGTTGTTGAATTCCATTAGATTTACAATAGCTGTTAAATGCATTTGACTTATATTCACCCCCTTGATCAGATCTGAGTATTTTAATGTACTTACCTGTTTGTTTTTCAAGAATAGTTCAAAACTCTTTAAAATACTCAAATATATCACTCTTCCTTCGAATGAAATAGACCCAGGTATACCTAGATCTATCATCAATAAAAATAACAAAGTATGAAGCACCACCAAGAGACCTAGTTTGCATAGGTCCACATACATCAGTGTGAATTAATTCAAGTATATCATACCATTGTTTCTTGGTATGAACAGGAAACTCTTCTCTATGCTGCTTACCAAGTGCACAAGCTTCACATGGTAAATGTTCACACTTCATAACAGGAAGACCTTCAACCATTGATTTCCTTTGCAACAACGATAAATCATTGTAATTTAGGTGCCCATACCTGTGATGCCATAATTCTGCTGTCGATGTCTCTTTGGATGTCAATGCAACATGACGCTTCACTGTCACATCCAATTTATATAATCCTCCAACCCTGGTACCTATAGAAACAACCCTGTAGTGGTCCTGAACATCTTTCACAATACACCCCAATTTACCAAATTCCACTTTTAAATGATTATCAATGATAGTGGAAATAGATATCAAATTCTTTTTGAGAGCAGGTACATACATCACATTATGAATCTGTCGCATTTGTCCATTAGGTAAGTACACATTTATTATGCCATAGCCTTGGACTTTAAGTGACCTGTCATCTCCTAGGTAAATGTGTGTGCCATCAGTTTTCTCATAATATTTATCATACCATTCTTTATTACAAGTCATATGTGCTGATGCACCAGAATCTATGAACCAAGCATTCTCATCATCAGTTTCAGCAGACAATGCAGCATCAGAAAGAAACAACTTAAGATTTTTAAATCCATCAGTCACTGAGGTGTCTCTGTTTATGAAATTTCCATTATGCCTTCTATGTCTTTGATTTGATTCATTATTCTTTCTTCTATAGCAATATTTAGCCAGATGTCCAGGTTTTCCACAATAATCACATTCAATGTTCCTCTTAACATAAGAATCAGGAGGTGACATACCTTTCTTCTTTGCTTGAAAACGACCTCTATTCCTGCCCCATGGTCTCCCTCGGAATGGTCTTTTACCTCTTGCAGTCAAAGCCAAATCAGAACCATTTGACTCCAGTTCAAAAATTTTCATTCGCTCTTCTTCTTGAAGAAGAATTCCAGCCAATTCTTCAAATGTAGGAGGTGTCGGTCTAGCTGAAAGTGCTGAAATAAAGACTTTATAGTCTAGGACTAACCCCTTTAAAGCAACAGTTACCAAGTCTGTACTAGACACTTTTTCACCAATATCACCAAGCTTATCACTCAAGTCTTTAATTCGGGAAACAAAGTTGCTAATGCTTTCATTGGCTTCCATTTTGATAGATAGCAGCTTTGTTTTTAAAAATAAAATACGGTTTGCATTAGTAGTTTCATACAAACTTTTGAGAGTGTCCCATGTCGCCTTGGAAGTTTCACAGTCTCGAATGTGAGGAATAATATTGTCCTTCACTGACATGCGTAGCAGCACCTTTGCTTTCATTTCATGCTTATCCCAATCTTGAGTGGCAGCAGGAGGTTGAGGCTTGGGCTCGTCACCTTTGACAATCGTCCAGAGATTGTATGCCTCCAGTACTGTGATCAGCTTAAATTTCCAATTGACATAATTTTCACCATCAAGTGTGGTTCAACATGTATCAATTGTGATAATACGGTACTATCAAATTAGCACGTAATCCAATATACCACGTGAGAACAAACGAATTGTTGGATGCGTACCATGGCGAGGCTTGTGCGTACCATAAACGGATCTACCAAACAAAAAAAATTCATCCAAATCAACGGTTACCAATAGCGCCTTCAACTGCGTCCAAGCTAACGACTCGTAGGAACAAGATCCGATGGGTTTCGAAAGCGGAAGTCTCACTTCAATACCCAAAAACTCGCTCTGATACCAAATTAAAAACAAATGCACAGCAGAATCACCAGAGAAACGTGAGACAAAGCTCACTGAAATCAATGAATTCAATTGCACGATAACATCACACTTATATAGCAGATTGCACTCACCTAATCTTCCTGAAGAAGAGGAAACAAACCTAAATAGATGGAACCAATTTCTAAATAAACACTCTCGTTCAACCACTCAAAACTAAATCCTATTCACCGCAGTCTAGATTATTCTCACA
>JAXQQM020068348.1:0-74815 GCA_034641835.2 Pinus albicaulis | reverse complement strand
AATTAATTTATTTTCTCTATATAAAATTGATATAAAACTATGTTATTTAATATGTAATTTTTTACATATTACATGTCCGCTAATCATACAATGAATTACATTTAATGTAATCTCAATTACATTATTTTCAAGTGGAATTTTTCGACTTTATATTTGAAGGAAATACATATTTTCCTTATACTATTTTTTTTTAATTGTTTTATCACTTTTTATAAAGTTCATTTAGAATAAAGGTAAAAGTTGAATATTTTATTTAGAACAGACTTTGATTTCCTTAACTCTCTTGTTTTCTCGTGGTTTTTCTGTTTTTTTGTCTGTATGATGTTCACTGAGCATGCCAAATCAACTAATCTTTTTTCTAGCTCCAAAAATACTGTGGTTTTTTACAGTTATACAGTGCTTTTATGTCTCCTCACTTAGCTCTTTTCTCTTGTATCCCTCTCCCTGAGTGTGGACTCGACCATGCAAATGTGTGAGACTCTGGTCTGTTGCCCATGAGGCTTTTTTTTACGATATTCTTCCTACATAATGTGAAAAGATCTCCCAAATTTACAAAAAAATGAAATAAGAAGCATTGAAACATAGTTAATTATACATCTAAAATTGATAGAATTAAAATAATAATAAGAATTAAAAAAATTATAGCTTTATTTAAAATAATAATAACAATTATTATTATTTTTTTCTAAGTAAAATTATTCTATTAACAGAAGAAATATAGTACAACGGGCCTTGGTCGGGTCACTGCCCAGAGATTGGACATTTTAAACAAAAAAAAACCACCTTTGCAGACTGCCCTGCAAGAGGGAAACCAGTCTGAAACAGAGTAAGAGAGTTTCCCACGCAGGGGTACAAAATTTTTAGAGTGCTGGTGACCAAAATTATCCAAAACAAGAAACATGTTCAACAACAGTGTGGAAGACAAAACTTGCCCATGTATAGGGGCCGAAACAAAACAGAAAAACCAAGAATATGAGGATGAATTACTCATCCGTAGGTTCTTCATCAAATTTACACCAGAGGTCCAGATCATACTTGTACAGGTCATCAATGGAAGTTATCACATGCCTTGTGGGAGAGGGATGGACCGGCATTGCACTTGCTTGCCCCATGTCGATTTGCATCTTTCCCATCTGCTCACAAGGCTGCCCTGAAACATCCTGTCTCGCCTGGTCCTCAGTGGCTTTGTTGTCCATCTTCTGCATGTCCATGCTTACCGTGTGCCTTATTCCACCATCCATCTCCGCAGACTGAGCCTCCGAAATGTCTTGATTAGCCTAATCAGAGCCGGGCGCAGTTGCCTGAGGTTCTTCCCGAAATACTACAGTAATGGAAGCCATCACCCTGGGACGATTAAGAGAGTTGTTATAGGAAAAAGAAGCAGTTTGAGTATGGGCAGGCGGAGGAAGAGGATTGGTGGAGTGGATGCGACGTCCAGAGCGGAGAATGCGGTCACTGTGAGGACTGTGATGGTTGTCAGAGTGGGAAGGAGGATCCGAAGAGGTGTTGGGCATGGAAGGTGGATGTCGAGACTGATTCCGAGAGGAACCTCTCCTACATCGCATCCTATGCCTGAGACGCGGCATACTCTCTCACGAAGCAGTAGACTGGGAGGGCGGATGAAGGAGTAAGGGCAGGGGCGAATGAGGGCGCATCTCGAAAGAGGCGAGCAAGAAAGAGCCTGTGAGGGATAAGTGCAGGTCTTCGCCGAAGTCCAAGCAGCAATAGAGGCTTCTCCTCTTGCCAGTCACTGTGCGGGCCGAAGGAAGACGAGCACTCTGGGCGCAGCACTTAGACATCGGGAGGGGAGTTCTGCTGGTATCAAAGCCTCTCTCCATGTTATCATTCCAATTTACCATCCAACCAGGCATCCTGTGCAAGGAACCGACATTAAAATGAACCAAATACCAAATCGTGCCTCTGCGTGTGAAGTGATATCGGGAAACAGAGAGCATGTTGTGAATTGCACCGAGAATTAATCTCATTAACCACTGATTAATATCATTTATGAGCCGAGTGACAGCAGTAGGTCTGGTATGCAAGTGGCCTCCCATCCAGCTCCCCTCCTGGCCAATCTTCTTAACACATTTCATTGGCACCCGCATCCGGGAATAATAACAATTATTATTAATGATAAAAGAAAATTAAATTAAATTAAAAAGTTAATATGTATACACAGATTTTAAAAAATCACATAACAAGATTTTTAATCATGGAGATTCACCCAATTTTATTATGAAATTTCTTAGTTTATAAATAGGCTTTGTTACAATATCATCTACCAAGGGCCAATACTAAGGCTCATTAATATACTCCAAAAAACATAACTCAATTCATATAATATTTGTTCGTATGACATTTTCATTAATTAATTAATTAATGAATTTAATAAAAGTAATAAAAAAACATAAATACTTTACAAATATACAAATATTCTAAAATATTCTATAAAAATTAAATCACTACCATTCACTTAAAAAATATTAATAATTAAATTAAAATGATATAAATAATGTACATAATTATTATAATAATTTGTTTTTATCTCTTTTATATAATATTATTTTAATGAAATTAAAAAATAAAAAATAAAATTTAGAATTATTTGAAATGTTGTTAAAGTACTCTATTAATTAATTAAGTGATTAAAATAATGAAATATTTCACTTTAGTTGACTGTCCTAGGCCGAGCTAGCTTGCATGGCTCTGGAGATCATCATTACAAGCAATCCTGCACATTTTCTGACTCAGTACATTGTATATTCAAGTACCCGGTAGCACGATCCTGGATTCCGTGAAGGATATGGAGTTCCATGTGATAATCAGCAGGTTATTGATAACAGTTTCAATTATTTAGCCAGTGAAAAAATAGAACATTGTTATTAAAAAAAACACATCAAATATATAAATAAAACAGTGAAACCAACCCTAAAGCCAGTATTTTTATGTTAATTGCAGATTTCTAAAATATGAGACTCAAAAGAGAAAAGGGTTAATTGTTTTACTAAAGGTTTAACCATTTCCATTTTTTTCTCGACTCCTTCCCTCTGCTCGCCATCAAATTCCAAGGTATCACATATACGCACCTAAGAAAATTAATTACGGGAAAGGTGATCATCAAATAAAATAAAAATATAAAATATTCCTCGTAGATGTTCCTCGTCTGTACTTCTACGACTGATGATCTCTTCTGGCCTCCTCGCTGATGATAAAACTGAACCGAAGTGATCTGAAACAAAAGTAACCCTCATAACGTGGTCCCATTATGCCGACCACAAGACAATTGTGTGTCGATATGACTCTTCCACGAGGACGGGTAAGCGAAGCACTCCCAGAAATTGTAACCGTAGATAGGTGTTCAGAAAAAGGATATTCAGCAGATAATCAATCTAGTCCATCAATTTTAAAATGTCAATCAATCACCATCCACCTGGGGTTGAGGTTGAAATGGGAAGTCTTAAGCTAATAAAAATTCAACTAATCTCTATCCACTTGGAGTTGAAATAAGAAGTTTTCGATTAATTAAATAAACTTAAAGATTCATAGTGAATATAAATTTTTACTAAAAAATAATATTAATAGATCTCATTGAATAAAAACTTATGCTAAGTTAATATTACAAATGAAATTATACATTTATATTTATTCCTAGTGTAAAATAATATGCAATAAATAAACCATTCAGGAGAACAATGAACAAAATGTGTTACCAGATGATGAAATATTCATTAGAGTTTTCCAACCATAATTCTTAGTTTAATTCTTATTTTCACAGACCCAACACTTGAGATAGATTTTAAACTCTTATGAAATGTCATAGCTCAATTATCTAGGTATAGAATGAGGTCAACGATATGATATATTTTTCGAAAATATGTTAAACAAAAATATAGGTTCAGAAAACTTCCATTTTATTTTCAAATGCTAAAGAGCAATATTTTTTTAATAATGAATAGATTTATTTTTCTTTTTTACTTGGCTCATAATGGAATCTTAACCTAAAATTGTAATAGTGAAGTTTAACTTTGACAAAATATGCTAGTTGCATAGGTAATATCTGAAGCATTAAATCTACAAATTTTCGTTGAAACATTCTGAAGACAACTAAAAGGTAAAACCAATGGTTCTCATAAACATGCATAAGCACGGCTATGATATCATATAGCTCACATGGAGGCCACCTACTACTAGGCCACCTACTAGTAGAAGAAAGGGTCCAATGTTACAGTATTCGCAAACCACTTTTAATTTTCATGAAATATGAAATGACTAGGATGGGTACTTTTGATTTTTTTGATATCGATAAGTTTCGAAAATTAAAAAAAATCACGAATGGTCTCTTTAGATACAATTTTTTTTTTTTTTTTAATATTTGAAAAGGGTTACAAAGGGATCAAATTTGGTATGATGGGAACTCTGTTGTGCATAATGACCTTAGTGTTGATGGTATGCCCGGTAAAAAATGGAATTTTGAAATTTAGTGGAAATACAATCAGCGATGCCACTCGTGAGGAGAGTCGGAGTGTTACATCTCTAATCGTTGTACCTTATAGAAGTTCTTAATAAATCATGAAAGTTTCTATAAAAACAATGAAATGATCACAAATTTCATATGACATAAAAAAATGAAATGATCTTGTATTTCCCAATAAATATGTGTAATTATCTTCACTCATATCTCAAATAGCACATGGTAAACAATATTTTTATAAGTAGATTTCATGTGTGCGGGCATGAGTGCACCTATGCGTTAAATATTGGTATTAATAGAATAAATATTGAGACTAATCTACTAAGAAATTAAGTAGTAATAAAAATGTGAGTAATAAGAAAGTAAGGAATAATAATATGGTAAAAAAAATGGAAATAAGGATTAGTTTATTTGGAAAGATTTTTTTGGGATTGTCATTAAAAATAAACATTTGAAAAATAAAAAAAGATATTCCTTAAAATTTAATTAGGTTTATTAATGAATTTTTAATTTTCAATGTTTTTAAATCTTTAGTAGATTTTATTTGCATGAATGGCGTAAAAATATTTTTTGAAGTAATCAAAACAACAAATAAAATTAGCAGTATTTTTCTAACAATATTTATATATTGTTACGAGTAATGAGGTGGTCTAAAGTTGAATACTAACTAGAAAATTTAATTTGTTTTTTTCTTACTTTCCATGAGTTTCAAGCCATCATATCACCATGCAATTTAGCATGAAGATACATTACCATAACAATACTATACTTTGGAGGATTAGTTTTGTCACAACCTCTAAAATTAAGAACAATAATATATCTTCTCTCAAGCATAGGAAAGAAATCATTGACAAAGATTAAAAATATATAAATGTAGGGAATCAAAACAAATGTTTTCATAATATTTAAAATTGCGTCTTAATAATTCTCAATATGCTTATTAGTATTTTGTAAAATTTAATTCTGAACTCAATAATACAAATATTTTTTCCATTATAAGTAACCAAAAACACCAACGAATTCATAAATATTTTAGGACACAAAATATATTTATTGAGTTAATATGTTTATTACATAGATGAAGGGTTGCGAAAGAAACAAAAAGAAATGAGTAACCGTGGACAGGAAATAAAGTCTTGGCATACCTGCGTTAAGCAGACCCCGGGTGGAACAAGGGCTCTCAGTGGAAAGGATAGGAGAAAAGAACTGTAACAATACCCAAGATTAGGAGAAAAAATAAATTGAATTCATAAGAAAAGGGCTCTGCTATAAAAAATTACCAGCAACAAGAAAACGAAAATCAATATGGCGTCGGAAGAGGCATAGCACACCGCACAACTCCGGTATAACTCAGATAAATGTTGCATAAGAAAAATGAGAAAATCTCAGTTATGGAACCATTAAACAAAGCAAAGAAACCTCTTGAAGGATAACCTTGGTAAGTTGAACGAGCAATGAACATGGAAATATCAAACCAAATAAATGGCAGCATGACAGTAAGCAACCTCAGGCAGGTTCGGTAACATAAATAAAAATAGTGGAAGACTGTAATCTTACCCTCATAAATGCCACAAAAATATGGAACATGAGACCAGAGGCCTGGAGCTGCGACCGAGTTGTAGAGAAACAACGCCGCGACATAGCTCTGCTCGAATGAGAGAAATGGTTAGGGTTTGGTGGGGCTGATTACCCTAAGCCATCAATAAAAAATGCCAGGCGTAGATCTCAACCAATAAATCTGACGGTAACGAAGTAGGCATCTGTCTATCTCATAAAATCAAATCTAATGATGTAGTACAACCATTCCGCACGATTTTCAGTATTATAATCCAAATTTAAAATCCTATTATATGAGAAATATCAAAACCCATGATTTGCATTAAAATGATTTAAACACCCTAGGAGTTTAAAAGAAGACATTACCGAGCTCAGGAATGAGGTAAAACAGTTCCAATCTTGGAACAACTAACATGTAACAATGTATTAACACATAGGAATATGATGGTGATAACATAAGGATAGTCAACATAGGTTTAGTTTACATGCTATATCAATAAAGACTGAGAAGTGTAGTATAGATACAGGTTACGTGAAGTTAAAAACAATGGTATTTAACTCATATGATGTACATTCCATTAAATGAGGTAAGAAATTTTTTTTTATGTGGATTTATGATAGATGTTACAAGTGGTATCAGAGCCACTGTCGCATGGTGGGACCATAAGGGTCACCTAATATGACAAATTATGTATAATAATGCACATGGAGAGTAAAGAAATAATGTAGTAGGAGGCGATATGAGGAGCGGGTCAACGCAACCAATACCCCAGCATATGGGGGAACCTACACCCCAACCACAACCAGAAATGAATCCTGAGTTGTAGATTTAGTTGAGTGTAGACCAACACCAGCAAACTAGTAGATTGCTAGAGGAACAACAACAACAGACCAGTATTCTACTAAGCACAATGAAAAATCTACAAGAAGATATGGTCCGGGTCAAAACAGACAATGAGCCCTTAATGGAAGAGAAAGAAAGGATACTTAAGAGTCTTTTAGACAAAAAAAATGAGGGAATGATAGAACTGAGTCTTGATAGAGATATGTAGGAGGAAAATGAACGAAAAACAGGAGCTCAAACCACCCAAAGAATGGAAAGAAGCCATTCACAATGAAGAAACAAAAATAGAAACTATAATTAGGCTGAGTCGGGTAATGTGTTAGAACAACAAAAAATTAAGAAATATAAAGCGGAAATGCAAGGAGAGTTCCAAAAGATAAAACCACCCACGTTCGATGGAGAGGCGGAGGAGGTGGTTGAAGCATGGTTGATAAATATGAATAAGTGCTTTCAATTTTATGAATATAACAACAATCTTAAGGCTAGGATAGCCATCTATCAGTTGAGAGAAAAGGCCACTCTATGGTGGGAGGAAGTTAAGAATGTCCACAACATAGAAGATCACGACATGACATGGGATGTATTTGAACAATATTTCAAGGAAAAGTACCTAAATGAACGCTTTTATGACGAGAAGTCCATAGAATTTCATGATTTTAAATTGGGCCAAATGAGGATGGATGAATACATAACCAAGTTCACTTCCTTACTTAGATACGTTCCTTACTTAAGGGATGAAAAAGCTAAGGTTCAATGCTTCTTAATTAGTTTTCCCATCCATATGAAATAACGAATTGAATTCGTGAATCCAAGAACCATGGACGAGGCTATTCAAAAAGCCAGAATGCGTTACCAACAATCTAAGGAAAAAGGAGAAATGGGAAAAATTTGGCTACCAAGAAAGGGTAGAAGAATAGTTTAGGTTTTAAAAAATGCTAGAACCAACAACTTTAAGGCTTCTGCAAGAATTTCAGTGAGTAAATAATTGGGAAGAAACTATAAATTAACACGGTGACCTATGGAATATAAGCCCACAGAAGCTTCCAGCAAGGACAAAGTTCAAAACCATCCCTACAGTGTTGAGACTGTGGCAAGGCACACTATTACAGAAACTCTCCGCAGTAGGGAATAAGAAAAACTATTGTTAAACTACAGGAAGCTTCTACTGTGGGAGATGTAGCTTGAAGCATAACCATAATTAATGCATCATTGGAAGATCCTCATGCAGATTACCAACCAACAATGATAGATTTGGAAGGTAAGCTACTTTCATAGTCTGTTTCTATTTTGGTTGACCTAGGTGCAATTTTAAGTTATGTGAATCCCAAATTAGTAGAAATATGTAAATTACAAAGTCATAAATTCAGAAATCCATGGATGGTATAGCTAGCCATTGGAGGAAAGAGGAAAGTTTGTGCCAAAATTATGAACTATACATTGGAAATTGGCGAACAACAGTTAAATGTAGATATGAATATATTTCCTTTGGGACATTACAATGTGATATTAGGGATGGATTGGTTGGATAAGCATTGAACATTGGTGGATTGTAAATAGAAGAATATATATTATAGTATGCATGATGGAACACGTAAGGATATACAAGGAATCAATAAGCCTTTACAATTGCATCCTATTATAGCCTCTCAAATGAGTAAGTGTATGAGGAAGCGATGTTAGTTATACGCCATTCCAGTGGGCTTTACTAATTCCAAGGAAAAGAATCCGATGACGGAGAACATACCAATAGTACAAGATTTCATGGATGTGTTTCCAGATGATGTACCATGTTTACCAGCAAGAAGGGACATTTATTTTACTATTGAGTTGATGCCAGGAGCGTCACCGATTTCAAGGGCACCTTATCAAATGAGTGTATAGACTTGACCAAGCTAAATATGCAGTTACAGGAATTGTTGGATAAGGGGTGTATCCGACCAAGTGTGTCCCCTTAGGTAGCACCAGTGCTATTCGTGAAGAAGAAATATGGAACCATGCGAATGTGTATGGACTATTGACAACTCAATAAATTTCCTGTAAAAAATAAATACCCACTACCTCGAATTGATGACCTACTTGATCAGGTAAAGGGGGCCACTATATTTTCAAAGATAGACTTGAGATCAGGTTATCACCAGGTCTGGATAAAGGACGAAGATATCCAGAAAACTACTTTCCGTACTAAATAGGGACATTATGAATTTGTGGCACTACCATTTTGGTTGACTAATGCACCAGCAATATTTATGAGGCTGATGCATGGTATATTTCACCCCATTTTGGACGGTTTTTTGCTAATATTTATTGACGATATCTTAATCTATTTGAATAATGTAGAAGAGAATAAGGGACACTTGAGAATAGTGTTGGAGATGTTATGGAAACATAAGCTATATGGTAAGTTCAGAAAATGTGACCTTTTCAAGGAATAAATCTAGTACCTAGGCCATGTTATTTCTACTAAGGGAATAACAGTTGATCCAAAGAAAATTAAGACAATTATGGAATGGCGAGTACCCTAAAATGTGGCAAACATTTGATCCTTTATGTGATTGGTCAGTTATTACCGACGTTTCATTGAAGGATTCTAAAAGATTGATTTTCCAATTACCTCCTTACAGATGAAGGTGTTAGAGTCGGTATCTTCATCCCTCCATCAGAGATCAAATTTCTCTTGTTGCATTTCATTTTAGGTGTCTCATTCAGTTCAGTCAACTGCATTCCATTAGGAGCATGGATCATCTGACAAAAGGGTCTTTTCTCTCATATCCCTCATGTCATGTACCTTCTAGTCTGTGTTTGTCCAACGAAATCATTCACAGTCATTTATAGTCATGTTTGGTCTCTTAGTCAATAAAGAGTCATTTCAGGGTTTTAGTCTCATTAGGTCTATGGTTTCGTTAATTTAGTTTTCATGATGACTAATAATGTCATCAGGCACATGAGGGAGGCTCGAAATATTTTTTCATTGCAAAAATTTCATCGTCGTAATGCTTGATAATGATTCTTCTTCAAAACTCTGTTTTGAAGAAAAATTGTCAATTTCATGCTTTGTAATAAATGCAATGTAATTTTCAATGTTTTTTTAGTTGTAAAGTTCTTCAGACGCAGCCCTAGTCACCTTTTCCAAAATCCCATGCCAGCTATCCCTGCAAATATAGAAAGGAAATTCATCATTCAGCTAAAAAATAAAAAAGGAAACAAAATTAGAGTTATGTGAAAAGTGCCAAAGTCTGCAACATTACAAAAGTGGGTTTTCTAAATCAAAAATCAAAATCCTTTGTATATATAAGATATTTTCATATTCAACAATCCATTTGCAAGAAAAGTCATCAAAGAGCCAAGTCAAATTGTGGAGGAGGGCGAAATAGTGTTGGAAGGCCGAGACTATGGCTGAGTTTACAGGCGCGGTGCATAAGGCCGCTCACCACTGTGTTAATTTGAACTTGCACGGTGCACACAGAGAGCGCGGCTCGAAAAACAAAATTTGTTTCCATTTCCCTCAAATTTCAAAACGAAACGGTCTCCTCTGCTCCAAGTAAGTTCAAGTCATCTTGCAATTGCCATTGATCAGTGTTTGGTGTTGTTTGAAAGAAGGAATATAAGAGTTTGAATGCAAAAATTATAAACCCTATCCTCTTGTTAAAAAAATTTCCCTTAGGATTTTAAAATTGGTGTTTTAAAAATATTTTTGTGCCAAACTTCTTCATTCCTCACTGTTCATCCCTCCCTCTCACTATTATACTATCAAATACAAACCCATTTCCCTATCCCTAAGTCAGTTCATTCCCTATAATTATCCCTTTCCCATTTCACTTGTAAAAAATTCCAAAACCCCAAGTTACCCAAATAGTCAAGTAATTGTCCATTGTTCCTACATTTGTCAAAATTCCAAAAGGAAAATTATCACTTGACAAGACCCCATTGTCCCCACTTTCCTATTTCTCCCACAGTCCCTTCCCTTTGGCACATATTTGGAAGTTGAAACAAAGCACCAAATTCTCATTTTTCATCTTATTCAAGCCAACACACACCTTGCATTAACCTTGAGTACCATGGAGATAGACACTGATACATCATATGAAAGAGATAGTGATTCTACCACTGAGCTACATGCACCGAGAAGGCCTCGTAAAGGTGGAAAACATGTGATAGAAGAGCCCACCTCATTGACTCAATTGCAGGCTTTCCCACTTGCCATGGCATGTTTTCGAGAGCAGTCTTATTATCAGTATTGTGAGATGATTGCTAGGATTCATCATAATCAGGAGTTGGCTCATTTGTTTGTATTACATTTGCATGATGGTAAGGTAACTCTTGCTGGTGTAAATTTCACTTTGACACCAGAAACCATATCTCAAGCAACCGGGATACCGAATGTGGGTGAAAAATGGATCGAAAGACAGCAGGTGGAGAGAGTGCACTATGAACCATACATTAGACCTAGCTATGTGAGACAACTTAGCAGGAGGTTCCCATTCCAGTTCCTAAAGGAATCCTATGCGCCTTTGATGAAACTTATTATCAGATACTTCAGTTGTGAGGGCTGGTTCCCACGCCTCTATGCATACCACATCTGGTTATTGATGCATTTCACTAGAGTGAGGATGATGAAAATTCCTTATTTCATGTGCCGAAACATCGACAGAATGACCACTCTTGTGCAGAAGAAAACTCCCGAGTAGTAGTACAACAATATTTATCACTATGCACTCATCAAGATTGTGGTTGTACATTAGCTTGGATTGCAGGGCATTTCATGGGAGGATTTCATTTCCCGTGATTTCTTCACAGTTCCTCAGGTTCCTCCGGAGGTTGTTCATGAGCCAGGTTAACCTTCACATCAGCCTGAAGGTCACGAGACAGAGCCTATCAGTGTGCCAGTGTTTGTTACTTATCAGAGAGGCACCAGAGTATTATTTGCAGTAGCCCGACGAGTACTATCTCCACTTGGGGTGGAAGGGGTCTCGCTGCCATCATCTGCAACACAGGTACAAGTACAGGACAAAGGTAAGAGGCCCATGCAAGATGAGGGCCCTTCAGGAGGCTAGGATACTGATTTCATATTGATTGATGGGGATTTGAGCTCTCCAAGCTCAAAGTTGAGAGAGATCATTCAGGAGCAGAAGGTGGAGATTGAAAAATTTACCGACAAGTTGTGGAGAGCCCAATGGATCATAAAATACCTGGAGCAGTGAAACAAATAGTCAGAAGAGCAGCAAACAATCATGGAGTTGCAAAACGTCCCTGAAAACCAGCAAGCTGCCCGAAGAAGCCAAGACGAGATGACACCCATTGAGCGTGAGATTGAAGATGATAGAGAGACTTGGCTTGAGAGGGTAAATATTCATCTTGAGAAGCTATTGGAGAAGGTGAACAAGGAAAATAACATGCTTAGGCACATGAAGAACCACTATTGGGCACGAAATCACTTTTGCAAAGCGAGGATCAAAATCCTGAAGGCAAGGCTAAGGAGGGCACTAAAGCATCGTAAAAGGCATGATAGACTCCAAATTTTGGCTGAAGCTTATTTGGCCCAGCATAGTGCTTGATGGTGGACATTCAGCCCAAATTTCAAAAAATTTGGGAAAACTTTTGTCAATTTTGAATTTTTGGGCCTAAACACAAATTTTCCTGCCCGACGCATAGCACCACTTGGCGCACGCTTATAATTGGCAGCTCTTCTAGAAAAAAAATTTGCATTTCTAGATTTTTCATCCAAATTTATGCATGCCTATGGATTACCTAAGGATTTCATCAAGTTCTGGGTTGCCTAAAGGGTCAAAAACACCCTAAAAATGGCCTTTCTACCACTTTTTGCACACACAGGAAGCAGTGTTGGGAGATTTGATGTTTGGAGGGGTAAATGGAAACTAAATCTAGAAATTCCACTTTGGATGGAAAGTAGACAGGCAGGGCTTTCCAAAGAGCTATTCTACACTCAATTTGGACTTCGGGAAGGCCCTCAAAATCAGCCTCAAACTTGTGCCATGCATAGAGATTTCAGGCGCGTTGCATAGGGAAATTTGGCCTATTTTTCACTCAGCAGCTCAGAATTTCGCCTAGTTTTGGCTAGTTTGACTTTTTCATGTAACTCTTGATGTACCTTGATGTAATTTCATGACCATGATGTAATTTTGGCACATTTTTACTCATCTTAGTGGATTAATTCACCAAAAAGTAAAATGTAAGTGAATGAATCAGTTTCCTATCATATAGAGGCAAGTTGTTTCATTGCCTATTTTCCAGTTCCTAGTTTAGATATGGTTGAAACAGCTTCTAGAATGATTAGCTAGACCCCTAGAGGCATGGGGATGAGTTAGGAATGTCTATATCTTGTAGTTCTTCAGTCATTTTAAAGGTTGGACACTTGGGATTGCTTGGCACTTCATTGTACATTTCATCTCTGCAATTTTGGCAAAGGAATAGACCGGGGTTTGCAGCACTCTTTGGGATCCATGTGGCTCTGTGTTTTGATGGTGTTTTTCTCCATGTGATTTTAAGTTCACTGATGTTTATGTGTATCATTTCCCTTCTCCTTTCTTCTTAAATTAAACAAATGAGTGATAAAGGTGGAATTCATTAGATTGCTTTGCTCTGCCTTCAGTTTTGTTTAATTTTCCATGTTTTCATCTGTTTGAAGAGGATTATTGAATGCCTCTTGCCATCTTCAGCTCCTCACCGGTCTGAACTATCCATTCATTCAATTCAAGGTATCAAAACAATTTCCTTCCTTGCCCCATTCATAACTCTACAAAAACTAGGCCTCATCCCCGAACCCAAAACTGCCTTTCCGTTTATTTCCAAAAAAACCCCCAAAATCAAAATCAAACTCCTTTACTTATATACCTAGCCTAAAATTAGTTTTTATTTCAAGTCATATCAAGCTCCTTCGATTATTTTTGTTGAGATTGACCCGGAGAGAGCCCTCTCCTGTTCTGGTAGGGCTAGCTACTAGACTGAGCGTGGTTTGATGTTACCCTGAACTCTGCCTTCTTTCAGCCTGAGGTAGATTTAGGCAATAACATAGTGGCGACTCCACTGGGGAAGAAAATGGTTTTCTTGTTAGTGTTACTCGTTTTATAAGCTATAGACGGATCCTGAAGTTATGCTAGGTAGCCTTCGAAACGCTCTTGCTTTGCATTAGCGAAAGTAGATAAACGTTGCTTCAGTAAATCTCCGGTCTAGTTTGTAAATGTAACATCTGACTTGCTAATTTCCCCAGTACATGAATCAAGTTCAGATCTGATTTTTGATGGTGGACAACGATCAAACACCGTAAGGCTGAAATCATTCACCTGGTGATTCCAGTGTCGAAGAATCCCAAGGTTCATAATTTTTTATGGCGACTCTACTCTTCAAGAATCAGTAGCCTGAGGAATTTATTGGTGAATTCATTGTTATCAAAATGGTTTCGCTGGATTGAAGGTATGCTCCCATGAGCTAAGATCATATTCCAGGTTTTCCAAATAAAATTCCTAAGGTAGATTGGCAAAGGAATTTGCCTACATTTAAAGATGATGATAGGAAGGATGTTGCTTTACATCTGGTTAGATTTCACATACATATTCGCAAGTTGAAGGTTGATTTTCCTGAAGATTTATTGATGAAGATATTCATGGCCACTCTGGAAGGTGAAGCCCGATATTGGTATGAAAGTTTGCCGTGTTCTTGTATTTACTGTTTAAAGGATTTTCATACCATGTTCTTTGAAAGGTATAAAGAATCTTATCCATCCTTAAATTTAGTTCAAAATTGTTGTAGCCATGTTCATAGTTTTATTGAAAATCTTGAAAAAATTTATGAAGATGATGACTTCATGGACGATGAGATCATGGAGGCTCTATACGAAAATCCATTTCAGCAGCATAAAGAGAACATAGAGGATACTCATCAAGATGCTCAAGAAACTTTGCAGCAGGATCAAGATCTTAGTACAACGAAAAATGATGAAAGAGAAGGTTTTATTTCAGATCTGTCCATAGAAGAAGACAATATGCAAGAAAGTCAAGTTTCAATTTTAGAATGTGATAAAGTCAAGTCAGCTATTTCAGATCTAGATTCAGATCGTGATGATCAAGAATACCTTGTGCTGAATCCCATGAAGGAGAGCTATGCTGTTGAGATAATCTGGAATGAAGAAGACAAAGTTATTGATCCAAATGTTCTCATTTCATTAGAACAAAGCCTTCATGAGGAGGTAATCCAGTCAGTTCATGAAAAAAACGATGAGATCTTTGTTCAAGTAAGTGAAAAATATTCTTTTAATAACTCAGTGATAAATGATAATTTGATTTCCATGTCATATGAATATGATCAACAATGTTTTCAAATTTTAGAAGATCAGGGAATTAAGGATTGTTATTCAGGTTTTTCATGTTTTAAAATGTTATTTCATGAAGACAATCACTGTTTGAGCAAAAGAAAACAAAAATCATTATCTCCTTTGTCTGAAGATGAGATAGATCAACTCCTGAAAGGTCATGTTACAGCCCAAGCTAAAGCAGATTCGCAGTGCCCACATGGTCAAGAAAGTGTTGGTGAAACTTCTTCTTCTTTTGAAAATGATGACGGTCTTGTAATTAGCTTTATAGATCAGCAAACAGATAATATTTTCTTTCATGAAGATGATAAGGTTGTCATGTTTGATAATCTTGAAGATTGTTTTCTGTTTAAGAATGACCTAGACCATGAAGTTGAGGAATATGAGCATGAGAGAGACAATATGCCAAAATTTCTCATGGTCAAGGAACTTACAGCTAACACTCAGATGGAGGAAGCCTATACCTCTCTGTGCCTTCCAATCACTCGGAAATCAATTGTTCTTTCAGATTAGAATGAAGTGAGTAGTTTTATTTTTGTTGTTGGATCTCAAGACCAACTAGTATTTCAGGATTTTCAAGATCCTTTCGGCATTCTTTTGCAAGAATCAGAAAAGATAAATGTTGCCTGGTTTGTTATCATAAGCCTTGGTTTCAGTGGTTATTGTGAGTTTCCTACATGTACATAGTTCTACCAGCTCGATAAAAGTGAGAGTCGAATTTCGGTATGTAGCCATCTGCTGGATTGGTTACATTGGAAGGCTCACTACACATGATTGTACATATTCCATCAGCAGGTAGTTGGTTTTCATCATGATTTGAAGCCCTCAAATCTCGATGGACTACTGCCATTAAAAATCGTCGTAAGTACAAATTTCAGTTAAGTAGGTCTTGAGTCATTTTTGTTAGTTTCAACATAGTTTCAGTTTGGGGCCCGAAGTGAAGGCTATAATTCTGAAGACTGATTTTAGCTTTGGTTTGAGTTTGTCAAGTCAGGTTTTTCAGTCATTTTAGTTTCAAAATTGAGTCAGTTTGAGTCAAATTTTCAGTCAATAAATGAGTCAAGAGTCTTGTGTTGATTTGTCGAAGTTATGGACTCCATAGCCCAATGGATGAAGGCACTACCTACTCTCCCAGAAATCTGTAGTTCTTGGCACCTCCCAGGAGCTACCATCCCCATTAGAGCCAATGTTAGAGTCGATATCTTCATCCCTCCGTCAGAGATCAAATTCTCTTTTGTTGCATTTCATTTTAGGTGTCTTATTCAGTCCAGTCAGCTGCATAACATTAGGAGCCTGGATCTTCTGAAGGAAGGGTATTTTCTCTCATATCCCTCATGTCATGAACCTGCTGGTCCGTGTATGTTCATCAAAATCAATTTTAAAGTCATTTATAGTCATGTTTTTCAAAGAGTAATTTTAGGGTTTTTATGTATCATTAGGTCTAGGGTTTCGTTAATTTAGTTTTCATGATGACTAATAATGTCATGGGCACATGAGGGAGGCTTGAAATAAGTTTTCATTGCAAAAATTTCATCGTCATAATGCTTGATAATGATTCTTCTTCAAAACTCTGTTTTGAAGAAAAATCGTCAATTTCATCGTTTGTAATAAATGTAACGTAATTTTCAAATTTTTTCAGTTGTGAAGTTCTTCAGGTGTAGCCCTGGTCACCTTTGCCAAATTCCCATGCCAGTTATCCCTGCAAAGACAGAAAAGAAATTCATCATTCAGCTAAAAAATCAAATAGGAAACAAAAACAGAGTTATGTGAAAAGTGCCAAAGTCTGCAACATTACAAAAGTGGGTTTTCTAAATCAAAAATTAAAATCCTTTGTATATATAAGATATTTTCGTATTCAACAATCCATTTGCAAGAAAAGTCATCAAAGAGCCAAGTCAAATTGTGGAGGAGGGTGAAATACTGTTGGAAGGCCGAGACTGTGGGTGAGTTTACAAGTGCAGCGCAATGGGCGTTGGGCGCGACGCACTGGCTGAGCGCGGCGCATAAGGCCGCTCACCACTGTTTTAATTTGAACTTGTGCGGCGCACACAGAGAGCGCGGCGCACTGGGTTATGCGCGTGGTGCATTGGCCCGAAAAACAAAATTTGTTGCCATTTCCCTCAAATTTCAAAACGAAATGGTCTACTCTGGTCCAAGTAAGTTCAAGTCATCTTGAAATTTCCATTGATCAGTGTTTGGTGTTGTTTGAAAGAAGGAATATAAGAGTTTGAATGCAAAAATTATAAACCCTATCCTCTTGTTAAAAATTGTTCCCTTAGGGTTTTAAAATTGGTGTTTTAAAAATAGTTTTGTGCCAAACTTGTTCATTCCTCACTGTTCATCCCTCCCTCTCACTGTTATACTATCAAATACAAGCCCATTTCCCTATCCCTAAGTCAGTTCATTTCCTATCATTACCCCTTTCCCATTTCACTTGTAAAAAATTCCCAAACCCCAAGTTACCCAAATAGTCAAGTAACTGTCCATTGTTCCTACATTTGTCAAAATTCCAAAAGGAAAATTATCACTTAACAAGACCCCATTGTCCCCACTGTCCTATTTCTCCCACAGTCCCTTCCCTTTGGCACATATTTGGTAGTTGAAACAAAGCACCAAATTCTCATTTTTCGTCTCATTCAAGCCAACACACACCTTGAATTAACCTTGAGTACCATGGAGACAGACACTGATACATCATATGACAGAGATAGTGATTCTACCACTGAGCTACATGCACTGAGAAGGCCTCGTAAAGGTGGAAAACATGTGAGAGAATAGCCCACCTCATTGACTCAATTGCAGGCTTGCCCACTTGCCATGGCATTTTTTCAACAGTAGTCTTGCTATCAGTATTGTGAGATGATTGCTAGGATTCATCATCATCAAGAGTTGGCTCGTTTGTTTGTATTACATTTGCATGATGGTCAGGTAACTCTTGCTAGTGTAAATTTCACGTTGACACCGGAAACCATCTCTCAAGCAACCGAGATACTGAATGTCGGTGAACAGTGGAACAAAAGACAGCAGGTGGACAGAGTGCATTATGAACCATACATCAGGCCTAGCTATGTGAGACATCTCAGCAGGGCATTCCCATTCCGGTTCCTAAAGGAATCCTATGCGCCTTTGATGAAACTTATTATCAGATACTTCAGCTGTGAGGGTCGGTTCTCACGCCTCTATGCATACCACATCCGGTTATTGATGCATTTCACTAGAGTGATGATGATGAACATTCCTTATTTAATGTGTCGGAACATCGAGAGAATGACCACTCTTGTGTAGAAGAAAACTCCCAAGCAGTAGTACAACAATATTTATCGCTATGCACTCATCAAGATCATGGTTGTTTATCAGCTTGGATTGCAGGGAATTTCATGGGAGGATTTCATTTCCCATTATTTCTTCACAGTTCCTCAGGTTCCTCCGGAGGTTGTTCATGAGCCAGGTGAACCTTCACATCAGCCTGAAGGTCACGAGATAGAGCCTATCAGTGTGCCAGTGTTTGTTACTTATCAGAGAGGCACCAGAGTATTATTTGCAGCAGTTCGACGAGTACTATATCCACCCGCGGTGGAAGGGGTCTCGTTGCCGTCATCAGTAGCACAGGTATAGGTACAGGACAGAGGTAAGAGGCCCATGCAATATGAGGGCCCTTCATGAGGCCAGGATACTGATTTCATATTGATTGATGAGGATTTGAGCTCTCCAAGCTCAAAGTTGAGAGAGATCATTCAGGAGCAGAAGGCGGAGATTGACACCTTTACCGACAAGCTGCAGAGGGCCCAATGGATCATAAACTACCTAGAGTAGTGAAACAAATAGTTAGAAGACCAGAAAACAATCATGGAGTTGCAAAACATCCGTGAAAAATGGCAAGCTGCCTGAAGAAGCCAAGACGAGATGACACCCATTGAGCGTGAGATTGGAGATGATAGAGAGACTTGGCTTGAAAGGGTCAATATTCATCTTGAGAAGCTGTTGGAGAAGTCAAACAAGGAAAATAACATGCTCACGCACATGAAGAACCACTATTGGTCACGAAATCACGTTTTCAAAGCGAGGATCAAAATCCTGAAGGCAAGGCTAAGGAGGGCACTAAAGCGTCGTAAAAGGCATGATAGACTCCAAATTTTGGCTAAAGCTTATTTGGCCCAGCATAGTGCTTGATGGTGGACATTCAGCCCAAATTTCAAGAAATTTGGGAAATATTTTGTCAATTTTGAATTTTTGGGCCTAAACACAGATTTCCCTGCCCGACGCGTAGCGCCACTTGGCGCGCGCTTATAATTGGCAGCTCTTATGGAGGAAAACTTTGCATTTCTAGATTTTTCATCAAATTTTATGCATTCCTATGGATTACCTAAGTATTTCATCAAGTTCTGGGTTTCCTAAAGTGTCAAAAACACCCCTAAAAATGGCCTTTCTGCCACTTTTTGCACACACAAGAAGCAGTGTTGGGAGATTTTATTTTTGGAGGGGTAAATGGCAATAAAATCTAGAAATTCCACTTGGGATGGAAATTAGACAGGTAGGGCTTTCTAACGAGCTATCCTGCGCTCACTTTGGACTTAGGGAAGGCCCTAAAAATCAACCTCAAACTTGTGTTATGCATAGATATTTTAGGCGCGGCGCATAGGGAAATTTGGCCTATTTTTCACTCAGTAGCTCAGAATTTCGCCTAGTTTTGGCTAGTTTGAATTTTTCATGTAACTCTTGATGTACCTTGATGTAATTTCATGACCATGATGTAATTTGGGCACATTTTTACTCATCTTAGTGGATTAATTCACCAAAAAATGAAATGTAAGTGAATGAATCAGTTTCCTATCATATAGAGGCAAGATGTTTCATTGCCTATTTTCCAGTTCCTAGTTTAGATATGGTTGAAACAATTCCTATAATGATGATATCGACCCCTAGAGGCATGGGGATGAGTTAGGCATGTATATATCTTGTAGTTCTTCAGTCATTTTCAGGGTTGGACACTTGGGATTGCTTGGCATTTCATTGTACATTTCATCTCTGCAATTTTGGCAAAGGAATAGACCAGGGTTTGTAGCACTCTTGAGGATCCATGTGGCTCTGTGTTTTGATGGTGTTTTTCTCCATGTGATTGTAAGTTCACTGATGTTTATGTGTATCATTTACATTCTCCTTTCTTCTTAAATTAAACAAATGAGTGATAAAGGTGGAATTCATTAGATTGCTTTGCTCTGCCTTCAGTTTTGTTTAATTTTCCATGTTTTCATCTGTTTGAAGAGGATTATTGAAAGCCTATTTCCCACTTCATCTCCTCACCGATCTGAACTATCCATTCATTCAATTCAAAGCATCAAAATAATTTCCTCCCTTGCCCCATTCAGAACTCTACAAAAACTAGGCCTCATCTCCGAACCCAAAACTGCCTTTCCCTTTGTTTCCAAAAAAAACCCCAAAATCAAAATCAAACTCCTTTACTTATATACCTAGCCTAAAATTAGTTTTTATTTCAATTCATCTCAAGCTCCTTCTATTATTTTTGTTGAGATTGACCCGGAGAGAGCTCTCTCCTGTTCTGGTAGGGCTAGCTACCAGACTGAGCGTGGTTTGATGTTACCCTGAACTCTGCCTTCTTTCAGCCTAAGGTAGATTTAGGTAATAACAGGAGTCATGGCCTGCATATACATGGTGAAATAATGTAAACAATAATAAAATGAAACATTATTTACATGAGCATATTCTTCACCAAAATTCCTCCTTAAACAAATGGAGTCGTGCATAGATTTATCCCCTTCCTCAAAAAGAGAAAGAAATGTCTAAATTAAATCTTTTATAGAGTTATGTTGCTACCCCATCTCCAAATGGTACAAGAATATTTGAAAATTTTGATGTAGTTCTCCTTCAAAGCCTTTCCAAGTATAGCTCCTCATGATGATGTTGTAGAATCTCATGGAATATGTGTGGTTGAAACATAACTCTTCATAGGCCCTTTGGAGTAAATTTTGCTTGAGCTTGGAGGCTCTAGATAAGAATATTCTACCATGATAATAGATGACTCTTTCTTAGACTGAATAGCCCTCTTCATGCAACTGGTCATCAAGTATCATGCAAGTGTAAAGATCCTTGGAATAATCCACCAACAGCTGGGATTTCAAATATGGATCAATCTCCCATAGTAACAGCGCTGATGATATATCAACAGAAATGAATGTCATATGGTTGTTTTCCTCCTTGACATCTCCCATGCCAAAGGTACATATTGGAAGGCCATTCCTTCCATGCTTTTCCTCCCACAGCGTAGAATCTGAAATGAGAGTGGGTAATGATGATGTTGGGAGAAGATATCCCTCCTTCTTGACCCTACCCAAGACTCTCAGTGTTGTATCATTGTCTTCCAATGCTCCCATCCCTTATGGACCTATGCTTGGAGCATCATGTTGTGAGACATCTCTCACAAAATCTAAATCAGGTGGCCTCCCAGATGGTTTTCCACTAGATAATAATGTCCCATGCAGCAATCTCATGAGCATGATAGATGGGACCGTAAGGTCCTTACTTCCACTGTGAAAAACCATCTATGTTTTCTCTGTGGAAGTTGTATGTGAGGGATATGTATGCATGCCTTTTATCATTTGAGTCTCACCACTCTTCTTATCCACCCATTCCATTTGAAAAGCCTCCCAATCAGTGGTGACTTTCCCCAATGTAATCAACCATTGAACACCCAATATCGCATTGGTGTCAGGTATGTCAACCAAAAAGAAGTGATCAACCAATGTATATGTCCCCATGGTGACTGATAAGGATGGTAAATAATGCATGCATTGAATTTTTCTACATCATGGGACCAAAAAAGAGAATCCCTTAAAAGCATCAGTGGGTATTGCCCTCCTTTGCACTAGTTGGGCATCAACAAAATTGCAGGTAGCCCCACTGTCAATCAAAACAGAAACCCTCTGATTCAAGATGGAACCTTGAAATCTTAAGTTCAAGTACTTAGGTACTCATCTCAAAGATGCAAGAGCCCCTCCAATAGGAGAAAATGCCCCATTCCCATCTCCTAATGGTCTTGGCTCTCCTCCTGTAGTGCCAGTTCTGTGACCTCTTCCTTGTTCATATTATTCTTCCTCCTCATCATCTGAGAAGACCTCTATGTAATTTTCTTTTCTAGCAGCACATCTATGTTTAGGTGCCCTTCATTCTTGGCAAGTGAAGCAGAGCTTCCTTCTTCTTAGATTTATTTGGACATCATCATCAAGATGTTTCTTGTATGAGCTCTCCTTTGAAGGAGCAGTCTTTTCTTCCTCTCCCTTTCAAGGAAAAGAGGGCTTATGTTGAAAAGTTTCCTTTGCTTTTAGCAAGGCATCTTGAAGGTCTCTAGCCCTTTAAATAGAATCATGTATGGTAGTGGGCTTGGTATTTTTAAACAACCCATGAAGAGGTTCATCTAAAGCATCAATGAAAATGTACACCCTTCTTGCTGCAGACAAATCAGGAACCATAACAGAAAGTCCTAAAAATTCAGAGATGTAAGTTTCTGTATTACCTAATTGTTTCAACTTTGCAAGGCTCATGAATGGTGCTTATGGATCTCTTCTATCAAATCTTTCCATGAGCCTTCTAGTGAACTCTAAATAAGTAGTCACATTGGCATGACCCAATGTAGACAAGCCATGGAACCACCAGTCATATGCTTCACCTTCAAGGTGCAGCATTGCAATATTGATAGCCTCCATCTATGGAACCTTGTTCAATTGAAAGTAGATGTCAAGTTTTTCTATCCAATATTTGGCAGAAAACTTGGATGACCCATCAAAATTGGGTAAAAATAATCTACCCATAGTCTAGTTTTGATCAGGATTCTGAATGAATCCACCACCTCTATGATGATGCCTTGGTCTTCTATTGTCCTTTATGTGAAAAAATTCTTGAAAACTCAATTGATATTTGAATCTCTGATTTTGAGACTCATATTCTTCAAAATAGTTTTCAAGGGATTCATGTTCTTGAAACCCTTCATTTCCCACAGCCAAAAATGTAGGCATGGTAGAGCGTTGGGAAACTTGTGGTTGATGCACTGGTTCATCATTCCAATGATGAGACATGCCAAAGCCTGCTGCAAGATGAAATAATTTAGGGGATTCCTTGATTCTGTCCATTCTCATCTCTTTGATCTCTCTAGCAAGATCTTGCATGGCTCTAAGAAGGATCTTAGGAAAATCCTTATCTTCATCTTCACTTCTAGATAAAGGGGCTTTACCCTTGTCTTCATTATTATTTGTGTAATCAAAATTCTTTTGTCTTCCCTTTAGATGCCTCTTCTCACTATCAATAAGAGGCTCTTATTCTTCAGAACACATATTGGTTTCTTAGAAAGCACAGTTTGTGCCAAGATGATGCTCTGATACCACTGTAATATTCCTAAATGGGGAATGCAAAAATACAATGCAGAAAACTAAGAAAATAACGCAGATCATCATAGAATAAGCAGGAGGCCAATATGGATACCTTTCATTTTTATTTACAGCAGCAAAATAGATGTAAAAGATGGCCCATAAGATGCGTAACATGAAATACAAGTCCCTAATGAAATAAAATCCTCAAAATGAGGTGTTGCAACCATAAATATAGACTATAAAAAGCCTTAAAACATTATTTTATTGGTTTGAAACAATTGAAAATTACACATTAGATCTAGAGCAGATAAGTGCATATAAAGTCAGATCTATAACAGATCCATACACTATATAGGCTCCTCTAAAGAATCCCCTTAGGGTTTTTAGCAAAACACCATGTACAAGTTGTAGATATGAGATCTAAGACTGCAGATATACTGAAATGTTTAGATCTAGAAAGTGGATTTGATCTGATATGAACAAGAAAATGATCCCCTCTAAGAGATCTCGAAAGTGAAGGGCAGATCCCCAACACTTGAAAACAAACTCTCCAAATGGTGTGCCAAAACACCCTGCAACTGCACCTACATGAATAACGTAGATCTGGAAGTAAAATGTAATATTCCTAATTAGCATAAAGCTAATTGGAATATTAAATTTTTCTTTACTTTTCTGTTCATGAATAAATGTATAAAGGAGGAACATAAAATCTCCTAAAATCAGTGAATAAATCAATGCCCCATGTGAACAAGGCTAAATCTGAGCTACCTTAAAAAAACACCCTTATGTGTGAAAGGGGTTGAGACATTTTACTGGATGAACAGGACCAAATCAATAATGTTTTCTAGAGGGGATGACCTCATGCATGCACAGCACAGTCTTAGTTAGAGGTGGCACATGTGAAAGGAGCTAAATCATTGAGATGGTTTAGGGTTTGGAAAGATCTCAATCTTATAAAAGGAAGAGAAGGACAACAAGAGAAGGGTTGTTGATGACCATAATATTTCTGAATAATTTTTCTATTTAGAAATTTCTCATTCTCTTGGTTGTTTAGCAAAGAATAGTGTTGTTTAGCACAAGGATCTCCTATTTAGGAATCCTCCTCTTTCCTTGAGTAGCTCTTGGAGGAGACTTGTATTCCTTGCCCACTATCAGGCATTTTTCCAAGCTTCTTCTTCCAACTACAACCCAAATCCTATTGAGGGTTTGGTTGTCTTTGTAATTTTCAGCAAGTGGAGGCTATATCTACTCAGATCTAGGCCATTCTAGTGTCTCTTTTCAGTAGGAGAGTCTTCTATCCCCCCGACAAGAGTGTTCTGGATCATTGGAGCTTTAGATCTATACCTTGGCATTAGGCCAAACTATTCTTAAAGCCTACAGTGTAGTCCATCTTCCTATACTGCGTTATTTTCAAAGAAGAAGTTGCAGGGAGTTTTGGCACACTTTTGGGAGAGAGATATCTAGTGTTGGTAATCTACCCTTCACTGTGGTGATCCATGGATTACAGATATAATCCATGTTATATTCAAATCTGATCTGAATAATCTTGTATTTACTTTATAATTTCTGAATCATTATGTATATCTGCTACATAATATCTCAGATCTACTCCATGTACTTCAAGTTTTGCTCAAAACCCCAAGGGGAATTTGTAGAGGAGCCTTTATATTGTACGACTGATATAGATCTAAATTTTTGTACACATATCTGATCTATATCTAAAGTGAAATATACTACTATTTTAGCCAATAAAAATAACGCTATCAAGCTTGTTCAGTCATTTTCTATGGTTGCAACACCTCTTTCTTGATGATTTATTCATATAAATCCTTCTATCTTCTATTATATAATGTATGAGCTTCAATATAACTCTAATTTTCTGATGTATAAGTAAATTTCGAGCCTCCTTATTGGCTTTCTACTATTTTTAAGCCAAACTGCGTTATTTTCTGAGCAGTATTATTTTGTGTTGTTGCAGCCCCTTCCTTGGGCATTTTTCAAGCCATACTAGGTGTGGGAGACCTGTTTACCTCACCTAGGATGATTTTTTTCTAATATCGTCTTGGATTTAGCTCTTATATTGTCAGATATAAGAGAGCCAAGGGCTGATTTTTATTATTGTAGAATACATTTCTGAAAAATGCGTTTTTCCAACATGTATTGCTGACAATCCCAATTTTGGGATATTACATAAAAATGCAATGTAGGGATCAAAATGTGGTTGGACACATGCCAAGATCTGAAAATTAAGCTCAAGTCATCCAATACTCTCCTCCCAATGGATTAGAAGCCTCCTCAACTGAAAAGGAGCACTAAAATGTCCTAGATCTTAAAGATCTAGCCTTCACTTACTCCAGCTTGCAAATACAACCAAACCCTCCTCAGGATCTGTGTTGTAGTTGAATGAAGAAGCTTGGACTTTAGCCAGATAGTGGAGAATGCAATAAAACTCTTCCAAGAGCTACTAAATGGAAAGAGGTGGGATTCCCAACCAGGAACACCCAATGTTAAACAACATTTGTTCTCAGCTAAACAGCCAGAGAAAGATATATGTCTAAATGGACAATATATTCAGAAATATAATAATCATCAACAACCTTCTAATGTTGCCATACTCTTCCTTTTATAAGTTAATAGCTTGCAAACCCTAAACCACTTCCAATGAGATCACTTCTTTCACACAAGACATCTCTATCTAAAACTATGTTGTGCCTCATTGATGGCCGCTCCTCCAAGACAGCGTTGTAGATTTGGTCAAGGTTGACCTAGTCAAAATGTCTAGCCCCTTTCACACCTAAGGGTGCTTGATTTAGTAGCCAATATTTAGCCTTTTTACATTTAGCATTGATTTATTCATTATCAAGGAGTATTATGGACCTCCTTTTCTCTTTTATTCTTTAAACAAAGTAATAAAACAAAAATGAATATTCCAATTAGCCCATGACTAATTGGGAATATTACATTGTTGCAAACTTCGAAGAAATTCAATCAGAGGAGACTATAGTATCATTTGAAGGTGATCGAGTTTCTGATATTGTTAGAGAAGGTAGTATTTCAATTGCTTTCAAATGATAGAGATCTAGAAATAGATAATAAAATCAAATACACATGTTAATTTTAAAGTCAATTTTTCATGTTAATTATGATCTAAATTTATGTAAGTTTGTTTTATTTTGCAGGAGATGTTTTTGTTGTAGTTGCACCTACAAACAACGTAGAAAATTTCAAGTATTATTTGAGGTGTTGCACTGAAAGAAAGATGAAATTATTGGAAAACTATGATGATAACGGGTTTATATATGACAAAGGGTATATTATATTGAAAGGTTGTTTTTTCCAACAAAATAATAAAAGGCGGGATTTTGTTTACTTTCAAGACTATGAACCTGATGTCATAAGTTTTCAATATAGTCACTAGGTGTGTGAGGCACACATAATGTTGATAGAAGTTCAATCAAAGAAATTGGAAATTAAGAGCTGGATAATATCTAAAGCTGATCATGAACTAATCATTGAAGATGGCATTCCATTAGAATTTTTTTGATTGAACTTCCCAACAATTTCTTCTCCTTGGATTCATCTTTTAGAACTTACAGAACTCAAGTAGAATTTGTTAGCCTTTTTTTTTGTGCATTCTTAAGTTTCAAACTATTATAATATGTATATTTATGTTACATATAAGTGTTTTAACATGCACATTATTTTGGCACATGCACACAACAAGTAATTTATGCACATGTACACATACATGTAGATTCTATGGTCTTAAACAATTTCATACATTCTCTCATATGAGCTAGTTAATGTTATGTCATTATTGGAAAATGCATGTATGTATAATATTTGATATAATGAAAATTTTAAGTTATGATTTTGTTTTAGACATCTAGAAATAAAATTATAAAATTGATTCTTCAATGCAAAATGTGTGGTACGTGTTTTGTAATTTCCAGTTTACTATCAACCGGCATCCGTAGTAGCCTTGCTATGTACATTAATGAAAAATGTTGTGTACTGGATATTTTTTAATGCAATTTTAAAATTTTATGATTGTTTCTGACATTTATGTACACCTATAATTTTATGATTGTTTTATATATACATCTATATGTATTATATATTAAAATATTATAAGAATGATTTGAAATGAAAAATGTAAGAATTAAATGCAAATTTTCTTTCATTGCTACATATTCATGAAATTAAATATATATGCATTTAACCTGTAATAGTTAAAACCATATATGATTCTTTTAACTGACATATGATCATGTGAAAAATGTACCTAAATATCACTTTTAATAGATGTATTTCCTAATCATATAACATTCATACATGCTCAAATTCATTTAACATGTACTACATGTTTTTAGTTTTCAATTTCAATCTAGATTCATTCTAAATAACAAATGACAAAACAACTAGAGCTTTAAAAATAAAACATATAATCTAAAATTGAATATAAGTTAACATTATAACAACAAGTCATCATGTGTTCAAAATGTAGTGTAACTAAATGCATTTATGTACTTAAATCATTGTTACATATTCATGAAATTAAATATGTATTTAACCATCTACAAAATTGTTTTAAATGACACATGATCATGTGCAAAGTGTACACCTAACTATCACTTTTAATAGATGTATGTCCTAATTATATAACATTCATACATGTTAAAATGCATCTAACTTGTACCACATGTGTTTTGTAATTTCAATTTCAATCTAGATTAATTTTAAATAACAAATGACAAAACAACTTGAGCTTTAAAAGAAAAACATTTAATCTAAGATTGAATCTAAGTTAACATTATAACAACAAGTCATCATATATTCAAAATGTAATGTGGCTAAATGCATTTATGTACTTCAATAATTGTTACATATATTCATAAAGTTAAATATGTAAAACCATAGATATGATTGTTTTAAATGACACATGATCATGCAAAATGTAACTAAATATCACCTTTAATAGACATTTGCACCTAATTATATAACATTCACACATGTTAAAATTCATAACATGTACCACATGTGTTTTGTAATTTTCAATTTCAATCTAGATTCATTTTAAATAACAAATGACAAAACAACTTGAGCTTTAAAAACAAAACATTTAATCTAAAATTGACTCTAAGTTAACATGATAACAACATGTCATCATGCATGCAAAATGTAACAACTAAATGAAATTGTACTTCAATCATTGTTACATATATTCATGAACTTAAATATGTAAAACCATAGATATGATTGTTTTAAATGACACGTGATCATGCAAAATGTACCTAAATATCACCTTTAATAGACATTTACATTTAGTTATATAGCATTCACACATGCTCAAATGCATAACATGTACCACATCTGTTTTGTAATAAATTTCAATTGCAATCTAGACTTGTTTTAAATAAAAAATGAAAAAACAACTTGAGCTTTAAATACAAAAAATTTAATCTAAGATTGAATCTAAGTTAACACTATAAAAACATGTCATCCTGTATGAAAAATGTAACAACTAAATGAAAATGTACTTCAATCATTGTTACATATATTCATAAACTTAAATATGTAAAACCATAGATATGATTCATCTAAATGACACATGATCATGCAAAATGTACCTAAATATCACCTAAATAATAGACATTTACACCTAATTATATAACATTTGAACAACATTTCAATTGCATAACACATCTACCACATGCGTTTTGTAATTGGCAATTTCAATATAGATTCATTTTAAATAACAAGTGACAAAACAACAAGTTTTAAAGACAAAACATAATCTAAGATCATCTAAGTTAACATTATATAACAACATACAATCACATGAAAAATGTAAAAACTATCCAAAATTTAAAACCATTCAATAAAAGTAAATGTAGCTCAACTATATCAAATATGTAAAATATGTCCAAAATTTATACCATGAACAATAAAAAAAAAATAAGAATGTATCAAGTGTTAAAAGTATCAAGTTATATAGAAAAGTAAATATGACAATGTATGTTTATGTTATAAAAAGACTATATCAAATAAAATGTTGCATGTGCATCAATCAAATAGTGAATTTGGTTGTAATGTATTTTCCAGCAGCCTACTAAGCCTCCTTGTGCTATCATCTGAAGAATGGGGAACCTACACAACATGTAAATATTAAAATTTAATGTTTTAAAATTGAATGAGAATGTAGAACTTCATAAAAAAAAATGAAAAAAAAAATCATGCAATACCTCATGTAGTTCCCCCTCCATTGTCCCATGTTGGCCCTAATTTCATATACATATATATATGTACACATGTATAATAAATTTATATTACATATATTAAAATTAAAATTTAATGTTTTAAAATTGAATGAGAGTGTAGAACTTAAATAAATAAAAAAACTAAATGAAAAAAAAAATGACATTTTCATGCAATACCTCATGTACTTCCCTGTCCATTTTCCTGTGTTGGCCCTAATTACATATATATGTACACATGTATAAGAAATTTATATTACATGTATTAAAATTAAAATTTAATCTTTTAAAATTGAATGAGAATTTATAACTTCAATCAAACAAACTAAATGAAAACAAAATCATGCAATACCTCATGTAGTTCCCCCTCCATTGTCTGATCCAGGAGGATCTAGTCAACCCAAGGAGAATTATGAAGATATACTCATGTCAATCCTAGGTTGAGGGTTTCTTTATTTTTAAATGTGTTCATATATTTAAATTTGTAAAATAGAAATTGAAAATGTTGAGAGGAATTTTCCTCAACAATTCAAAAATTCAATTTCTAATTTCATATTGAATTTGATATATTATTCTCATCCCTAAAGTTTTGGGGATAAGGCCTTTGAAAGTAGAGATTGAGATATTTCCTCCATAGAAATATCATGAGAAAATTTTAAGGGATATGAGAATTATTTCCTCCTTAAAATCAGAGATAAGGAGATATTTCCTTAGTTTTGGGCTCTTAAGAGCTGTATAATGCCATTCTATGTATAGGAAAGAAATGGATAAAGAGAGTAAGGAGAGATTTGGAGTGCTTGAAAAAGTCATTTTCAAGTAGAGCTTGGATAGCTCATACATCTTTCAGAGTATGGATGTATAGTTGAGAGTTCTCGGCTGGCCACCTTGATGTAAAATTCTATGTAAATTTATCTCTATTCAAAAAGACAATAGATCGATTCGTCCTATTGGATGCGAATCCGGAGAGGTAGCCCAGTGGAGGGGGTGAACTTTGTTATCAATTGTGTTGTTCTCTTTCTTGTGAATGTTTTCTTATGCTATTGAAAATATGTTATTAAAGCATTCAATTAAATGATTTTTATAATCATTTTTCCATATACATGTTTTAAATTTTAATCTAAGTTAGAACTAAAAGTTCAATTTCAGATCAAGTTTGGTATCAGAGCCAAGTTCATTATTTGGTTTAGTGGGTACATATTCTAGTTTCAGCTCAGGCAAGAAAAATAAGGAGAAGGTAAATCATTTTGATTCAAAATGTCATATTTTGATTCCTTTCTGCAACAAAATTGGAAAAAAGTCTTAACCATGACAGAAATGGTAGAAGAAATGTACAAGGATTTTCAGTTGCATAAGCAAATAAATGAATTCGAAGAGAGTAATTTAGAACTTCGAGAGGAGAATCTCAAGATGAAAAGATTTCTCAAAGCCAAAAAGGATAGAGATGTTTTGAAAGAGTCATTGAAGGATTATTTCTATCAGACATGTGAGAAACGTAGTTCTCATGGAGCATCATCTTCTACTTCGTCATCGACAAAGAATCAAGAAGATAATCAAGTGTCCGAGGAGGTACAAAGAATTTCATTTTCTATACCTTCTAATAATGATGTTAATGATGCATCATTTACATATTTTGAAAATCATACCAAGGGGATTGGTATGAAGTTGTTGACCAAGATGGGATACGATGGAAGAGGCCTTGAAGTTAATGGCCAAGGCATCATCAATCCTATCGAGGTGAAGAGATAACCTCATAAAGCAGGATTGGGCTACACAGAAATTGCAGAGAGTTCCAAATATACAGAGGCAAGAAATTCGAATCATGGTGGTAATGGTGATGGAAAGCAGCCGCCACGAAGAGATGAGCACTTCAAGAGAAGAGCTAAATCTTGTTCTCCTAATCAATGTTTTGAAATCATTTCTACCAAGGAAATGATGAGTGCATTTTTGTGTTCATTTTAGAAGAAATGGGCACCGGAAGGAGAATTGTTGGGATCTACATCCAGAGCTTCGACACAAGAAGATTAAATAGTTCTCGCAAATACATCTTTCAAAGTTGTGAAAGGAACCTACAACAAAAGTACAAGAAAAAAGTATTTGTGATGAAACAAATCCAATGAAATAAAATCCATTCACCTAGCTTAGTAAGCAATGGATATTGTTTCTTATTAATTAATTAAAAAAAAAATCTTCTCGGTTTTGTTTCTGCATGAAAATTCTGTTGAATCATTGATTGCTGAAGTCGATGAATAGAATTTTATTATGCCTCTGCCGATGATAAAATGACTCTGATGATTTATATTTGGGAACGATGAGAACCAAAGTCACAAGCATGATGTACAGTTGGATGTCTCCATAGGCATGAGGGTTGGAGAACGAGTTTTCTTGAACTGCTTGGATTGTGGAATGCGAGACTAAGTTCACGTTAGATAAAACTAGGAGATCCATTGGCACTTACAAGAGTGCATCTGTTCCGGAGAAATGGCTTTGTTGCTGCATGTTTTGTTTCGTTCACCAATATACTCTCTACGATGATAGAGGAAACCATTATTTTTCTCCAGTGCAACATTAAGGGCTCATTCAACTACATCTTTGGAAATGGAAATTTTTTATACAAGCGGTGTGCCATACGTTCACTAACAAGGTTTGGAGCCATACCAATATTGATCCATCAGAACCAACAGGCTTTGTGTTTCTGAAATATAAGTTAAATGGGCATGGCAGTGAATATATTGGGCGTGCATGGCATGATTTATCTCCTCACGTAGAAGAAATTGTAGATTTGACGTATACAACGTGTTCCTGAGGTTTCCTACAATCTCAATGCAGCCCAGCAGTAGCACCTCCATATATATTTTGTTGATCGATATTTTCTTATCAATATATTTTTTTAACTTCATGAGGGGGAATTATTTCCTTGTTGGATTAGGCTAGAAATATAATACAACCATCGTGTGAAGTGTAATTTCTAGGAGATAAGGCAGAAATCGCTACGAAAATGCTCCACTCTCAGATATGAATGCTAGCCACTTAACTGCTGAAGCGTATCTGCTAACTACTGCAATAAAGGCTAAATTTGAAGGATCGCAATGGAAATAGCTGCTTCCACTATGATAAAATCATTTATAAAGGTGGTATCGTTTCCTATCCTTCTGTGGCGACTGATACAAATATCCGATCATAAACATCACCAATGGCACAGTCAGATTGGTTTTCTGATGTTTTGGAAGTAGTTTTCTTGGATCCACTACAGAGTTTGGCCAAGGTTCCACGATTTCACCAACAAAATGAAGGTTTTGTGGCATGATCAGCAGTACGTCTAGATGCATAACTCCACAATGTTGGAAGTCAATCAAAAATAAGGGCCACATCTACGAAGAAGCGAAAAATTGAAGAATCGATAGTCGTGGAAGATGCGTCAAGTGATGAAATAATGGTAGAGGCTGGTGTCATGGAATTAATTTTGGAGCTTGTAAGGTCTTATCAATTTGAAGAAGCAATGACTCGAATACTTGAACCTAACTACTTGAAGCTCTATTTAATAATATCAAACATGATGGGATTGTAAGAACGACTGATGCGGTGATGTAAACCGTGCATTGGTTAGCTTGCATGAGGATCATCCAATTGAAGAAATGAAAATGGTGGTTGTATGTTTGTTTTAGAGCATAGTGATGCACAGTAGTACAAATGGCACTGCTATCCACTTACTGTTCTGTAAATTTTCAAAGCTTTAAGGTTCTGAAGCAACTAGTTTTTGTATCTCATGACTAGTTGGTGTATGAAGGCTGGAACAAAACCAACTGAGGATGTAGCTCTTGATGCATTTAATGTGTGGCTCTCAATCCTGCATAAGGAGGTCGAGAGGCAGAATTCAGATCTATGTAAGGAGACCGACAGGCAAAGTTTGTATCATGGGTGATCGAGCCTTTGGTGATTTTTTGCTGACAGTGGAGTTGTCCTGTGTTTCTCAATTGTGTTGCAATGTTGATTGTTGGAAGAATTTCCCTCCGTGATGTGAGGTTGAGTGAATCCATGTTGTTTTCACAACATTGCTATGAAGGATGTTGCGTGAGTAAAGTTGATCCGCGTGAGAGAAGCCCTGCAAATATGAAGTGGATAGAAATCTTGATTGCATGTAGGTGTTTGAAATCTAATATCATAGAGATGTTTGTGGATCTACCTATGCAGGTAGGATATGGCAGATCTCATTGACCAAGTACATGAGGTGTTGAGCTTCAGGTTGAAATTGATAGTTTAATTTTTGGATCATAATCACTACTGGATCTAAGAACATATCAGCAGAGGTGTGTAGATCCATTGTATGAGCATATAAATTTATAGAGGAGGAGTTGTTGTGCTCGTGAATATTTCAACCATTTGTTCTTATTTGTTGATCTAAAATATTTGGTATCAAGTGAGGCATTGGATGACTTATTTAGAGCTTCTCTCGGGGAATTGGTAGCTTCAAGCAAAGGTACCTATAGATTTTGCACCACCTCAGATTGCCCATCAATATATGAGTTGTCAACTTCTAGTAGACTCTTTGTTCGTGGAAATTTTTCAGTGGAATTTTCATGCATGACAGAGTTGTTCTACCCTAGTTGAGTTGGAAGTCAACTGGATTTATGATATGGGCTCTTGACATCTATTTATAGAAATTTAAGATTTCCAGCATGAACACAAATTCAATTTTCATCTTCCTATTTGGTTAATATTTGGTGCAATATTCAAAGCATGTTGTGGAGAAGGGAGAATCAATGCAGAAGTTTAGCATCGATTCCAACAAGGTAGCATGCAAGATTACATCAAATACAAACAAAATTGTTCCCAGGATTCACAGGAAGAACTATCTTCATTCATAATCAACTTCAATTTTGAAAAATACTTTTAGAGGACTATTTTTTTTTTTAATGGTGAGTTTTGATCCACGAGGATCTAGACAACCCAAGGAGAATTATGAATATATACTCATGTCAATCCTAGGTTGAGGGTTTCTTTATTTTTAAATGTTCTCATATATTTAAATTTGTAAAATAGAAATTAAAAATGTTGAGAGGATTTTTCCTCAACAATTCAAAAATTCAATTTCTAATTTCATATTGAAGTTGATAGATTATTCTCATCCCTAAGGTTTTGGGGATAAGGCACTTGAAAGTAGAGATTGAGATATTTCCTCCATAGAAATCTCATGATAAAATTTTAAGGGATATGATAATTATTTCCTCCTTAAAATCAGAGATAAGGATATATTTCCTCCTTAGTTTTAGGCTCTTAAGAGCTATATAATTCCATTATATGTATAGGAAAGAAAAGCAGGAAGAGAGTAAGGAGAGATTTGGAGTGCTTGAAAAAGTCATTTTCAAGCAGAGCTTGGATAGCTCATAAGTCTTTTATAGTATTGATGTATAGTTGAGAGTTCTTGGCTGGCCACCTTGATGTAAAAGTCAATGTACATGTATCTCTATTCAGAAAGACAATAAATCGATTCATCCTATTGGAGGTGAATCTAGAGAGGTAGCCCAGTGGAGAGGGTGAACTTCGTTATCAATTGTGTTGTTCTCTTTCTTGTGAATTTTTTCTTATGTTATTGAACATATTTTATTAAAGCATTCAATTTAATGATTTTTTTAATCATTTTTCCATATACATTGTCCCGTGTATACGAGTTGGAACTAAGAGTTCAATTTGAGATCATTGTCCTATGTTGGCCTTGCAACTGTATAATATATATATATATAGATATATATATATATATATATATATATATATATATATATATATATATATATATATATATATTAAAAAATTTCAAATGAAAATGCATAAACTAATGAAATAATATTAAAAACAATGTTAGACAACTTCTTGTTCAAATTATTTGGATATTCCTATCTCCATCATACACTCCATTGCTAAAGTCCTTGGAGAACAGAAACCATCTCCAAAAACCTAAAATTCAAAAAATTTAAAACTATAAAATAACTCAAGATCTAGATCTCATTTTTTAATGAAATTTTCACTTCAATTTATAACTTGAAACATAAGTGAAAAAATGAATACTTGTGACGACGGATTTGGAACATCTCCTAATAGAGAAGAAGAGGTCGGCTCCATTATGAAAACATCAGATGGAATTGGAATCTATTAACATTTAATTATATACATGTCTGTACACAATTGTTTCTTTTAAAAATATGTCATCATGTTACCGATCTATAATAATAGAATAATAATTGTACATCAACATCATGAACTCTTAAAAAACACTAAAATTTCCCATCATATCATCTTGATTGAGAGAACCTGGACCTTTGACCATTATATTATCAAATAAATTGTTCATCAAGCATGTTAATTTCAAATGGTGAACATTTGATAAATATTTGTTAGATTAACATATATAAATAAACATGTATATGTAAATTACAAATTACATTAAAATATTCACCCAAACCATTAACACATATCGATCCCATGCCCTCTCCCTCGTGAAGAATTAAATCCTGCCAACCATTGCAACAATTATTTGCATATGTTATAAGCTATTCAATACTCACGTTGTCTATCTCATCATTTTTACTATACACAAAATTATCACGTGCATTCTCTCGTGCTCTTTGGCGATTCAAACCAATATAGATTCCACAAAGTCCAGTCTGAAAATTGTCTATGCTGGCATCCCTTGTATTAGGGGAAATTTGAGGTCTAAAAGGGTCGTCCTAAGGAAATTATAAAACAATAGTGGAAACAATAAAATAATATTAGATTACATCATCAAATTTTAGAGGGAAAAAAGAAAAAAATACTTTTTCAACTTGTATTTTCAACTTTTCTCCCAAAGTTTTGACTCAAATTTTGAGACGAAGTACTCATTGGATACAAAATTTAATTCCTCATCCAAGGAATACCCATGTTGCATACTTTAGATGGACCATGCTACATGAAAAATTAGAAATATATGAAAAACATGATTGCAATCACGTGTTTTCATGTATTTCTCATTTTTCGTGTAGAAACGTCCATCGAAAGTATGAAACACGGGTACTCCTTGGATAAGGAAATAAATTTTGCATCCAACGAGTACTCCCACTTGAATTTGAGTAAAATTTTTTGGAGATAATCTGAAAATACGAGTTGAAAAAGTATTTTTATTATTTTATTATCTTTTAATATTTTTACCTTTTTAAATAAAAAATGGTGAATCACCCATCATAGTTGACATCATCATCTTGATTCCTACTAGCTCTTATAAAGTTTATTTTGGTTGTACATTTTTCTTAAAAGGCCCATTTTAGACCTCAAAATTTCTCTAATGCTTCTCGACTAATTTGAGAAGTGGTATCGATCTCTGTCCATAAATTTTTCGCACGAGGAGGTCAGCTTACCAATGGTGGCTTGTGGTGAGGAAACTCAGCATCACACTTAGCGCCCCTATGGTCACATAATTTACCTTTCCCAAGACCAAATAATTCAGAAAGAAGGTCATTATAATTAGGTTTCAGTCCCAAAAAGAATCTTGCATAAAATAACATTGCAAAATAAACAAGAAGCTCATCATTCCATTGTAGTATTCCATAGGCTACAAGATGCCTATCATAAAAAGTGACAAGATATATTAGGGTGCTTCAAATATTGCACCTTTAGCATATTTCTTTTTAGGCCTTCTTTGAAATTAAACATAAATTTTTCCATTTCTTTTGTAACTCTGTTTTTAACATTTTCCCATGTATCAGTAACTATTACTATTTCCTTTATTTTCCTCATTATTTCTACAAATGTATCATTGGTTGGCCTAATATTTTTGTAAAAATATACAAGTGTGCTTAAAGAGTTCATAACTATTTCTAAGCTTTCTGGACTCTCAGTAGGGAGTTTCAAAGACAGAAGATCTTTCTTGAATTTTGAATAAATATGTTCACACCTTCTAATGTTCATTGTTGGATGTTAGTTTCCTAAGGTAAATCGAGAATTTCAAAAGGATAAGTCGTGGTTGGTGTACAACCTTCTTCTTGAATAACGCGGTCTAGCCTACGTTTTTTTCGAGAAAATTTTTCACCCTGTGCATCAATATATAAAATTATGTATAAATTAAAAAAATGTGAACAAATTTGTACAAATTTTCTTTTTAACCATAAAAAAATTATATAAATAATTTAACAAATTAATAATTTAATGAAAATAATATTCATATTGATGGCCACCTCGAGATGGCTGAGCAACATCATGCCCACCCTAATATGGTTGAGAACTAGCATGACCACCCATTGGTTGAGAAAAAAAATGACCACCCATTGGTTGGCCACTTGGGGAATTCATACCACCACCCTCACGCGATTGGCCACTAGGTGAATGTGTACCACCACCACCCTCACGCGATTGGCCACTAGGTGAATGTGTACCACCACCACCCTCACGCGATTGGCCACTAGGTGAATGTGTACCACCACCACCCTCACGCGACGAGAGGGAAGCTTCATAAAAAATATGAATTTCTAATCATTTAAAAAATACAGACATACATATAAATACATAAATATGATTGAGTAGATTGAGTGAACCATACGATGATTGTGAAAACCATGTCCAAGCTCCATTGATTGAGTAGATACTCTTTTCCTCCAAACTCCTAAAAAATAAAATTTATTAAAAATTAATGTAACTCACAAAATTGATAAATAAATCAATTCCATATGTATACATGTATTTACATGGGGATAAAATTCTATATTCAATAAAAAAAATCAATTCCACATGTATACATGTATGTGTGGGGATAAGATTATATATTCAAATGTCATTTAAAAAACATTTATTGATGTTTTCCTCGAATAATCACGTGTCAAATGCTCAACCTCCATGATATATATATTTGACACGTGATTATTCGAGGAAAACATCAATAGAATCCCATGACTCTACGAGAGAGGGGGATTATGGAATGGGGGATGTTCATGGTATTTGTATTAAATGTGCATGTTTTTAAATATATATATATATATATATATATATATATATATATATATATATATATATATATATATATATATATATATATATATCCTCAAAGAATCATGTGGAAAATGATCGTCCATGATATATATGGATCTATCTGCAAATACATAGATACATGATGTTTAAAAAGTTATCTCGTGCATTTACAATTATTTTTAAAATTACTATTTAAAAAAATCAGAATAATTCAACAAATTGATGTAATTTACACAAATGTGTAGCAAAAACACAAATTATGTAAAACACAAAACTTTCAAAGCATAAATTGAAGTGTAAAACTCACTTTAAACGAAAATTTGTTGAAGTCCTATAGATTTTGAAAATTAAATACAAAATTTTCTAAAACATTAAGTTCACCAAGTTGTGTTATGCTTACATAGTGGGTGCACATTTTGAAAATTAAATACTGAAAATTTTATAAAACATGAATTTCGCCAAGCTGTGATTACATGGTGGGATCACACTTGGTATATAATTGAGAAAAACACATGGTCATTAAAATTGACACATTTATAAGTAAAAAACACACACATATGAAAGATATGTTACAATGTCTATCAATAAATTTTGGAGGGTCTCAACACTACTTCATCTTTGAGAGATGAATCTTGAATTGGCATTGCCCCATACAATACTAATTTATCTTTTGTACATGAATCATGAATTGGAATTTACCCATTCAATAGATCACCGGACATCTTATTAACATTTACACAATGTCTTATACTAAATTATTGAAATTGTCTAACAATATTGTTTTCTTTTCCATGTAGTTGTTTTAGTCTCTCTTTCTTAACTTGGTACACACCTTTCATCTGGTTGCACATCAGTTCAGAATTGGTGAAAACTACAATTCCATTTGATACATACTCCCTAGTTGTTCCCAAGCCTTCTATCAATGGAATATAATATTCTTCATTGTTTGTTGTTCTTCGAGGTATATTCATTTTCCTTTGGAGAACTTTGTTAGTCGCACTATTTCATAGCTCATATGTAATTACTACTTTCCTTGGATTGGGATAGTAAGAAACATCTATGCATAATGTCAATTTTTCAACCATGTTTAGTGGGATTTTTTATCCCTGAAAAAAACAAATTCAATAAAATATATTAAATGAACATTTATTTAAAATTCCTTAAATTTTATGGGAGAAATCACATGTACATGGTTTCCAAAAAAAATAGGACCGTCCCTGCAAATTTAGCTATATAGATTTTATAAAGGTGATATACAAGTGATTTTGAAATAATCCTTGCATTTAGCTATAAGTTTTATGAAGGTGATAGATATGTGATTTTGAAATAATCCTTGCATTTATCTAAAAGTTTTATAAAGGTGATAGACATGTGATTTTGAAAGCATCCTTGTTGTTAAATGAGTAACAACACATCCTAGCCATTATGGTTGGTTAGGTGATAGTGGACCCCTATGAGGTGACAGACACATTTACCTCAAATTTTTATAAAGGTGATAGACATGTGATTTTGAAAGCATCCTTGTTGTATTTTCTAATTGTTGCATTTCTGAGAAATGACATCTACATGTGGTTTCCAAAAACACTAGAAAATACCTTAAAGTTTATGGGAGACAAGAAAAAGGCCATTGGTTTATATCTTATTTATGGGAGACAATAAAAATGCGACTGGTTTGTCCTCTTTATCTCCCATTTATTTCTAAGGGTTAGATCGATCATTTAAGTTTTCCTAAACTTGAAACTCTTTATTTACTTACCCTGAGTCCAATGCATTGGATGTGTACTGATTATGGGATTCTCATGTTGTTTCTATTTTCTATTAGTGTCTATAGCCTTGGTTATACTTCCCATTATTACCATTTTCCAGCTACGTGAAATTTAGATTCATCCTAATCCAATTAAAGGAGATGTCTCATCTTTTGGAACACTTTGCAAAATGGTTGTATTCATAGATGATAACATTCATTACATTAAAAAGGAAATTATTTGTAGTTTGTATTCTAGATACGAGTCCAATTTTCAAATTCAAGTCCAATAGAATTTGGAAGTCATTTGTAGTTCTACTTCTATGTGGGTAGAAGTGCACGCATAAAACCTTTTTCTATCTCATTTTCCTCTAAAGTTTATATTTAATACAATTATTTTGTTTGAGAGATAGGAATAACCTATAAGGTACGGAAAATTTGAAAGAAACATTCCACATCAAAACTTATTCCCAAATAATTTTGGGTCTGTTCTTTCAGCGAAATAGAGGCAGATTAGAGCCAAATCATAAATACAGAGGAAAATTAGAGGCAACAAGCTCTTCATCAGAGACTTGGATAAGGATATAAATTTGGATCTGTGCTTTCAACAAAATAGAGGCGGATCAGATGTAGATCATAGATATAAAGGTAGATCAGAGGAAGAAATATCTTCATGAGAGCCTTGGTTAAGGATGGGCCTTCAATTGTGTAAATTTAGGCATTGTAAACAAAAGAATGGTCTAAAAGATGTGACAAGAAAAATGCCATTGGTTGGTGGTAAAAAATTTAAACAAAAGTGAGTGAGTTATTTATGCAAAGTAATAAAAAATAATTCTCAATTTTAAATATGTGATTTAACAATTTAACATAACAATTAAAACAATTTACAATTTAACAATTTAAAAAAAATTAGAAATCATGTATTGTCATAAAGATCATACAAAGATCATACAATATCATACAATAATCTTGTACTGCAATGAAGATAATATAATAATTCAGGAGTTTTCTATGTCATATGTCATGTTATTTAGATATTATGGACCTATGCAAAAGACAAACCTATGGATCTAAGTTAAAGGTTTTGTTTTCTTTCCTATCTTCCTTTGTGATGTCCTCTTTACCTCACACTTATTTCTAAGGGTTACATGGATTATTTAAGTTCTCTTGACCTTGAAACTCTTTAATTACTTACCCCGCGTAATGCATTGTATGTGTAATGATTGTGGGATTTAGAAGTTGTTTTTAATTTATATTAGTGTTGATAGCCTTGGTTCTACTTCCCATTATTACCATTTTCAACTCTAATCCAATTAGAGGAGATGTCTTGAATCTTTTGGAACACTTTGAAAAATGGTTGTATTCATATAGATGAGAACATTCATTACATTAAAAAGGAAATTATTTGTAGTTTATATTCTAGATATGAGTCCAATTGTCGAATTCAAGTCCAATAGAATTTGGAAGTCCATTTGTAGTTCAACTTCTATGTGGGTAGAAGTGCAAGCATAAAAACCTTCTTCTATCTCGTTTTCCTATAAATTTTATATTTAATCCAATTATCTTGTTGGAGATATAGGAATAACCTGTAAGGTACTCCAAATCTGAAAGAAAAATTCCACATCAATTCTGATTTCCAAATAAATTTGGATCTGTGTTTTCACCAAAGCAGAGGCAGATCACAAGAATATCATAAATATAGAGTCATATCAGAGGCAACAAGAACTTCATCAGAGACTTGGTTAAGTATATAAATGTGGATTTGTGCTTTCAACACACTTTCAGCAAAACAGAGGCAGATCAAAGGAAGATCATAAATACAAAGGTAGATCAGAGGAAGCAAGCTCTTCATCAAAGCCTTGCTTAAGGATGGGCCTTCAATTGTGTAAATTTAGGCATTGTAAATAGAAGTATAGGTGTGTATGATACGACAAGAAAAATTCCACTCGTTGATGGTAAAAAATTTAAACAACAGTAGGTGAATTATTTATGAAGAGTAATAAAAGTTAATTCTCGGTTTTAACATGTAATTTAACAATTAAAACAATTTATAATTTAACAATTTAACAAAAATCAGAAATCATGTACTGCCATAAAGATTATACAACACTCATGTACTACCATAAATATCATGCAATAATTCTAGAGTTTTCTATTTCATATGACATGTTGTTTAGATACCGTGGACCTATACAAAAGACAGACCTGTGGATCTAAGTTAAAGGTTTTGTTTTATTTCCTATCTTCCTTTGTGATGTCCTCTTTATCTATGATTTCTTTCTAAGGGTTACATGGATCATTTAAGTTCTATTAGCATTGAAACTCTTTATTTACTTACACCAAGTCCAATGCATTGGATGTGTACTGGTTGTGGGATTCTCATGTTGTTGTTATTTTATATTAGTGTTGATGGCCTTGGTTCTACTTCCCATTATTACCATTTTCCAGCTACGTGAAATTTAGATTCACTATAATCCAATAAAAGGAGATGTCTCATCTTTTGGAACACTTTACAAATGGTTGTATTCATACATGAGAAAATTCATTACATTAAAAAGGAAATTATTTGTAGTTTATATTCTAGATATGAGTCCAATTGTCAAAGTCAAGTCCAATAGATTTTGGAACTCCATATTTTGTTCAACCTCTATGTGTGTAGAAGTGCAAGAATAAAAACCTTCTTTTATCTCGTTTTCCTCTAAATTATATATTTAATCCAATTATTTTGTTTGCGAGATAGGAATAACCTGTAAAGTTTTGAGTTTGCAAATGTTGAGAAGTAGAAAAGGATTACCAATGGATAGCAAGACGAATTTGGTGACATGTTTCTCTAGGTGAAATTTAAATTTCCATTAGTCTAGGTACAGTCAACAAGAACTTAAAATCCGAGGTCCATTTCTAAAAACAAAATTGATATCACTATGCAGTGAAAAATATAAAGGGAAATATTCTTAGAAGTATTTCTGCCTGCAAATGAAATATCCATTTTTTCTTAATCAATCCCTAGGGGGTTTTATTATTATACTATTATACATAGTAAATATTTCCATCAGAATGTGGTGTGTGGTCTGCATGATACAAAGACTTATTTTCTGCGTTTATGGAGATGAATTTAAGTTTATATACTTATGCTTTCCTAACAAGCACACCTTAGAAGTTGCAAAATATTTTGTAGTTTTCTAAGAGGAAGTTGCAGGAATATTTTCCAAATATTTCAAAAATGTTTCGAAAAATAAAAAGAGGAGGGAAAGTCACCCTCTCTACCTTGGAGAAACCGTTTTATCTTCTCAGCTCAAAGTTTTTAAATACAAAATTTATTATCTAGGATTATTTTTAACTAGATGAAAATGGATTAGGGAAACAAACACACTATCCTATGGGAATTAAATAAACAATCACATTTGGAATCACAATTATTGATATGATGGCTATGCTATTTTTAAAATTGAAAGTTCCACCTTGCACAAAGACCATATTTTATTTGAGATAGAATGATAAAGGAAGCGTTTTGTTTTTCTGAGGCAGAGAATTATAAAGGAAGATTGTCGTTTTTTAAGTGCTTGATTTAAAAGAATTATAACTGGCCCAAAGACATACTCCATCTATAACCAACTTAACTGCTAGGAAATTCAGAGTTCAAATCTACTAGAAACCTATAGTTAAGGCTTAATTTATAAAATTCGGAGTTCAAACCTACCATCAACCTACAGTTAATTCTTACTTGGGAATTCACAAAGATAGAGTCCAAAAGATGTTGTGACAATCATTCCTGTCATGTACAAATAGTCATATTAGAGTGAAATCCTCAAGGACTTAAATTACAAGCAAGGAAACCCACAAATTTGTGACTTTAAGAAAATCAAGAAAATAAACCCATGTAAGATTTTTTTAATTTTCCTATTCTTTTCATTAATATAACACACATTCCAAGGATAAGAATATTAGTCTCATGTAAAAATCTTATAAAAATAAAATTCCAATAGTGAGTCTTCTTTTTATCAGTCTGTTTGTTACGAACTTTGTGACTTGTTATGAGTCATTAATATAAAAGACATTCTGAGGGTAAGAACATTATTTTCATATAAAAATATTATAAAAATAAAATCAGGTAGATTGTGAGTCTATTTGTTATGAGCTTGTTTGTTACACATTTTTTGACCTATTTCTCTAGGTGAAATTTAAATTTCCATTAGTCTAGGTACAGTCCAGAGGAACCTAAATTCCAAGGGCCATTTCTAAAAACAAAATCTATATCACTATGCAATGAAAACTAGAAAGGTAAATATTCTTTTCCACAGACACGGAAATTTGAAAATGAGTTGTGCCTGCAAATGAAATATCCATTTTTTCTTAATCAATCCCTCGAGGGTTTTATTATTATACTAATATACATAGTAAATATTTCCACCAGAATGTGGTGTGTGGTTTGCATGATACAAAGACTTCTTTTCTATGTTTATGGAGATGAATATAAACTTAGATAATTGTTATGATTTCCTAACAAGCACACCTTAGAAGTTGCAAAATATTTTGTAGTTTTCTAAGAGGAATTTGCAGGAAGATTTTTCAAATATTTCAAAAATATTTCGAAATATCAAAAAGGAGGGAAATTCACCCTCTATGCCTTGGAAAAATATACATTCTGAGGATAAGAAGATTATTCTCATATAGAAATCTTATAAAAATAAAATCAGGCCAATTGTGAGTCTGTTTGTTACGAATTTTGTGACTTGTTTCTCTAGGTGAAATTTGAATTGCCATTAGTTTAGGTACATTCCACAAGAACCTAAAATCCAAGGGCCATTTATAAAAAAAAATTTGATATCACTCTTGAGTGAAAACTGGAAAGGGAAATATTATTTGCCACAAACATGGAAATTTGAAAAGAACTTCTTCCTATAAATGAAATATTCAATGTTTCTTAGTCAATCCCTCGAGGGTTTTATTATTATACTGTTTGTTATGAGTCTCTTTGTTACGACTTTTGTGACCTGTTATGAGTCATTAATATAACATATATTCTGAGGGTAAGAAGATTATTCTCATACAAAAATATTATAAAAATAAAATCAGGCCGATAGTGAGTGTCGATTTTAGAGAATGGTCATGTTGATATATTTTTATTTCATGCACATTCTTTTCCTCGATTCCTTATTTGGTACTAAAATTCAAAGGGAACCACGTAGTAAGTCATAGGCTTGGGACATAAAGGTTATCTTCTACTGCTAAGTAAGGAAATTCACCCCTTAGTCGCAATCTTGAGACAGACAGGTTATCTCATTTCGAGTGTTGATAAAGTGTTTTTATAAGATGATTTAGGGGTTTTAGTGTATTCCCAAAGGTTTTATTGGAACCCTGCTTGAATTCCTACTACATCGGATCTCGCTCTCATATCGAGAAAGCAAGCCAGAGAGGAAGGAACTTTGAGAAATATACAATATTTTTTTAATACGTATGTAATATAACTAGAAATATTTATTCCTTAAACATAAAGCTAGCCATAAGTGAACTGCTATAATAGCTAGAGAATTCAAAAGAATTTCCGAGGATAAGATGATTATTATCATATAAAAATGTTATAAAAAAAAATTCAGGCCGATAGTGAGTATGTTTGTTATGAGTCCGTGGGTAGGAGATCCATTAATGAAAAGAATGGTACAACAAGAGAAATATCATTACTCATGGGAACCCATACCACTTGTAAGTGCCCAGTATCATAGCCTCATTACCAGGAGGTTTCATTAGGGAATTAACTAAAATACAAAGTCTCTATAAATTGTAGTCGGGATATAAATACTCTACTAACGGAAGCTAGTGTGATACTAACAGAGTGACATTCCAATAATATCACTAGTCTTTTATGAATCATTAACTTGTAATAAAATTACAATAATGATTTCCAGGAATAATTAAAAACGGAAGAATACATGTAACTAAGGAGACGAGGAGACAGAGCACGCCGAGGAGGTAGATCAGAAGACGAGGTGGCAAAATGAGCACGTCGAGGAAGTAGAGAAGACCCTAGGAATCCTACAAACACTACAAAAATGAAACTAGCATCTGCAAACACAACAAAAAATGAAATTAACATTAAACCCAAAAAAACAAGCATAAAGAAAAGAAGAAAAACCTCACATTTACCTCCACTTGCTTCCTTTCTAGTCCCTGTTGGTTCAAGATCAGTGTAACATGATGAAAAATACACATAAAAAAGGAAAAACACATCTAAACAACCCTCTCCAATGGTCAATGCCAACAAAAAACTGAAAACTTGCAGCGCTCTCCAACGGCAGTGCAACAAAAAACTGATCAAAAACTTCTTGTGGTTTGTGGGCCGCTTTATTTATAAGAAAACAATTCGTCTAAACCTTTAGGGTAATTTTTTCTGCCTACGGCCAAATTTCCATCAATGTAAATGATGGAGTAAGTTCTATTAACGACAGAAAAAGTTCGGCCAAATAAATTTCAAAAGTTCAGCCAAACTCTTGAAAAGTTCAGTCGAACTTGTGGGAGATTGAGATTTTCGAGCATGTTTCTCACAAAAGTGTAACCCATCTTCATGGATTCACCCATTAATGCTTTTCAAAATTTACAAGTTGTAGAAGAGAGAAGCCCCCTAGCTCTATTCTACAAACCACTATTTATAATTACAAAAATGAATTCCAAATTGGAGAGATGTTCAAGAATAAATCTCCTCCAACAAGTTTTATTGGTCAAAATTATTTTTCTTCCCTTGTTGGAGTATTTACATTGATTCAAATTTTCTCTCCCTTATCTCCTCAATTATTCTCCTGCCAAAACAGATCAAAATTAAATTAAAATACAAATCAAAATAAAAATTACCAAATCTACAAAATAAACATCTCCAATCAAATTTTAATTAAATAAATAAATAAAAAGAAATATATGATTATCATTGATCCAAATATCGTATTGGTCAAAGAGAACATAATCAAATGGATCTGTAATCAAGAGAGTTTTTGAGAAAACGCAAACGTAAAAGTTAAACTCAGAAAATTAGTTTTGGTTATCAATTCGGAGCTTAATTTTCTACTAAATTTTAGACTCATTAAATGACCAAATCTAGTCATGCAACCAATTCAGAAATATTCTTCATAATTTTATAAATCTAAGAGCAATCATGTGTCGTATTTGGTCAAATACAACTCAACATATGAGCTTCCAAAGTTAAAGTGTCAAAATTGCCAAAATTCTCCAAAAAAAATAACTTCCTCTACTAAAATTAGAAAATTTTATTAAAAATATAATCCTAATTAAAATAAAATTTATTAATTAACTACTTAATTAATTAAAATTATTATGTTTATTAATATACAAATTTATTATAATTATAAAAATAAATTATAATTACTTACAAATTGTTGGACACCTAATCTTCAATGGGTAGGTGTGGAAGGAGAATGGAAAAATGGAGTCCAAGAGACCACTTGGAATGTGAAAACAAGGGTCACCTACTATATTGTATATATACATCTTTATGGTTAATAGTATAGCATCTCAATGCTTATCTTTCCCTTTGTGTGTGTTTATTGTCCCGTGTGTTTACAATACATTTGTTTAACATTGTATTGGAGCGTAGTTGATCACACCTTAACCCTTCTGCCATTCAGATCTACGATTCTGAATTCTCAGTCAACCAAATTTTCAGTTGCGTTTTTTGCCTATGGTCCCATAACTAATAATAAAAGAGATATCAATGTCTTATAAATAAGCCACTTTGAGGGGGTAGCCTCCAATACATTACATGAATGAACAATTCTTGAATGATACAAATTACAAAACCTCCTTTCTATATATAGGAGTCCATGGGGCCACAATGTAATCCTAGTTGACCTAACAATAATAATTTAAGGGCACAATAATAACAATATGGGGGTTACAGGGGTACAATAATAATAATAATGGAGTTACACTAACAACAATAAGGGACTATACTAGTAACATAGGGACCTAACGAGCCCCTCTCCTTCAAAAAAGTGTTTTCCTCAATGCTTGAGTAGCTCTAGGTTCTTCTGTATAAAATTCTCTGTTGGGAAAAATACTGAGAGGGGGGGGTGAATCAGTATTTACTGCATATTCAAACTTTTTACTTTTTCATTCCTTAAAACCCATACGCTACTTTGCTGAAGCCAAGTAGCGTATACACGCGGATATCCTTCATAAAACTCGCGTATACACAGAGATCTAATTATGCCATTAGTTCTTCACTTATATCATTCCATCACATTCATTAGATGTTCTATAAACAATAAACATGTGCAGTAAGAACAGAATAAACCATCACACAAAGCATCACACATGAACACCAGGATTTTTAGGTGGAAACCCAAGTCGGGAGAAAACCACCGCTGCAGTTGCTCAGCCTTCAATATTTTATTATAGAGAAAAAATATTACAACATATGTGTCAGGCAGACTACCTCAAAGACGCCCCGCCCCACCGCTACCGTTTACCACGTTCCTCCCGGAAGGAGCTCCAACCCCCCACTGCTTACTGGGCCTGTCTCTTGAAGGGAGCTTTCTCTATATTCCCGATCTTGTTTACCACCCTCTCCGAAGGAGCCTACGAATTTCCCCGATCTCAAGGCATACGCGCCACCTCGGAAGGAGTTACGACTCCCCGACTCGAGCACATAACCTCAAGACCTCCTTTGGGCTACATTTCATCAATTTTCACAATCGGATCCAACAACTTCAATAGAACACAACTTGCGTGTGCCACATTTCATCATATTTTCATACTGGACCCTTTCCATACTTTTAAGCACAAACATACGTCACCAACAGATACATATCAACACAGATCAGATAGCAGAAACACAGCAGAACAGATCAGATATTTCATACCCCTTTCTTCAGCAAACCCTAGTTTTCATACGCGCTTTTACTTCACTGATGTCGCGTATATACGCGTTTCCGTCCACACAAACCAGCGTATACCTCAGTGTATATTTTATTGCGCATACGCGCTTTCTCTTCGCTGAAGCCGCGTATATACGCGCTTCCTCCGCGGCGAAGTAGCGTATATATCTTCAATCATTACGTAGCAGGACAAATAATCGATCGTATGTTCAATTCCTATTTACTCCTTTTCATTTTGCATGTATGTTCGCCTAGATGTTCGCCTCATCACAGATCTAGGCCTTCCATAAGCAGATCTAGTAGATACAAGTGCATTTCAGATCTAGATCCCCTTCTTCATCATTGGTGCATCATATATTCAGATTTATCTTCAAGTGTAACCCTTTCCATTCAGATCTATTTCAAAGAGAAGTATTCATTCAAACTCAGACATCTTGCACCCACACTCATGATTTGCATAATGAATTTCATCTCTTTATATAGGTTTATCCTTTTTCAATACCATGAGCCCCTTTTTCAATACCATGGGCCAAAAAAATACCATGAGCCCAAAACTACCTGGACGGGGTCAATTAGGCGGATCATTACCCACTACCATGGGTCAATTTACCCTTGGTTTTGCACTTTTTGAGCGCTTTAGCCCATACGCGACTTGGCACGTTATTTTCCGCGTGCATACGCGACTTCCCCTAGGCAAATCCGCGTATACAAAGAGACATACTCTTTTCATCATATTTTGAGCACATTCTAAATTCTTTTCTTCATTGCCTTCTGTACACACTGTAGAAACATCATATTTTCTTCATCAGGAACATATTCTCTCAAGTACAACTTCATCAAGTAAGTTGTCATCATCTCCATCAAGTGGGTTGCTTTTCAAGGACAACACTCAGCATCATATTGTCAACAAACATCATATTTACATCATTTACCAAGTCTATCAAGTCAAGAATAACTTCATCAGGTGGATTGCCATCAAGGACAACACATGTCAACAGTCGCATGTCTTCATCTTCATTTAGTGGGTTGCCATCAAGGACAACACTCTGCATCATATTTCCAACAATCTCCCCCTTTGGACTTGATGGCAACCATGATGGTGTTTGGTTACCACAACAGATAGGTACCATGTCACTCTCCCAGATATGTCACTCTCCCAAATATTTGACATCATTAACTTCTCTTCATTCAAACACCATGTCACTCTCCCCCTTTGACATCAAGGGCAAAGGGCGGATCAAAACCAACACTCTCCCCCTTTTCTCCTCATGTGGAAGAAACATTCTGCAGATCTGATATGTGTTGAAGTGGCCAAGCTCCCCCTGAGTTCATGCTGAATCTTCAAACATATTTGTCAATGAAGTACATGACTCTATGAACTTCCTATCACCAAAGACTCATACTTACATCAAATATCCAACCAAGTGGATTTACATATAAGGCTCAAGTACCCAACCAAGTGGGTTTACAAAATTTGACTCAGCTACCCAACCAAGTGGGTTTACAAAAATGACAAGTCCTTACATGACTGAATATTACAATTTTTACATCATGGGTCTCAACCAGACCTTTTCACCAAAATATAAATATGACCATTTATGACCAACACCAGAAAGTCCTCAAGAAAGAGAACATATTTCAGAACCATAATAATGCCAACACTGCATTATACTCAGCAAAGCTAATGCTCCCCCTGAATCTGTGCAACCAAGCAATCTTTTCAAATGACTAAGGCTCCCCCTTAGTTTGTGCATCCTAAAAACTTCCACCAACAAATCATCAATGCATCTTCATCAAAACATTAGAAACATAATTATGAGAACTGGAATACCACCAGAGATACCAAACAGTATCAGAGATACCAAACAGCACTGCAGCTGTGCTGAAGTGAGCTGAATCCAAGAAAAAATTGTCAGCAATCATGCATACGCGGTTTTTTGTGCATTAACTCACGTACATACGCGACTGTGTTTCAGGAAACCCGCGTATCCCAAGCCAACTTCTAAAATTTATGCAGATCTGATTCTCTATGAGGAAAAGACAATGTTCATCTTATTTCTGAGATATTTGACTGCTTCCCTGGACTACAGATATAACAGAATAGTGTAGTTGTGTCTTCTACTATCCAATGGTTGTAGCATAAGCCCATTAGTAACTAAGCCTTCAGATCCTTTTCGCTGCTATAAAGATCAATACAATCTTTCCAAGAGAGATTCTCATATTAGAAAAACATCTTCTCATAGGTGTCAAGCAATCATCCATGTGGTCCAACATCACCATGATCTTCAAAATTTAACATGAGGTAACATATGTAGGCAAAAGATCTCAACCATAGCAACAAACTCTACATGATCTGAATCAAACGATATCCAACTCATCCATGTGTGAGCACAAAAGATACTTATCAGCAACTAGGGCTCAAAATCTCATCATAATAATCCATGTACCAAGTCATCATCATTTGAGCATGAGTAACATAAAGACCAAAGAATAAGCAATCATATTGCCAACAATGCAATCATTAGTATTCAACCTGCTGCTCCCCTTAAACCATTGCTCTTCTTTTAACTTGTGTAATCTGAAACGCCTTCAACAGCAAATCATCAGCAACAATCTCTGCATAATCTGTCCTTATCTCTGAGTTATAAGTCTTTCACTTCAGCAACGAATACTCTTCATTCAACAAGCAAACAAGACACATCCGTAATCTTCAACATAAGACATCAAGTATTATATCATCATTATTTAGAACTGAGAAAATACGTCGTTTCGAGTCAATAACACAGCGTATTAACGTCGTAATGATGCTCCCCCTGAGCCTCTGCTCCAGAACTTCAGCTATCAGATAAATTCTCTTATCATCAATGCATACGCGACTGTGTCTACTGGAACTCGCATGTATACGCGACTTTGTTTAATGTAACCCGCGTATGGAAAGTGAAGCATAGAAAATTTTCATCTTCCTTCATTTCCTCCTGAGCTTGTACCTCATGTACCTGTCCTTTTCACATCATATGCGCTGTCAGAAGTAAACCTAACCAGAATAATCAAATCAATCATGAGAGTCATCATGCATTTCTCCCCCTGTGACGATACATTACTAGATCTCATAATGTATCCCACATCATTCCTGCAGTCAATCAGAGAAGTAAGCTCTGTTTAGGATGACCGTTTTAGAGGGGTCGCACTCACATTTCTCGATCGGTCCTCCTTCTTTTCCAAATTTGCTTGAGCTTTCCAACCGTGTGTCGAGAGTTGTCCACTTCTCTCCGCATCTCGCTCTCAACCTGCATTCCTTTTCTACATGTCCATACTTGTTACAAGAATAACATCTCATGTGACCAGAGAAATATGCATAAGAATCATAATGAGTATTTCTAATCTTTCTTCTATTACAATCACCAGATTTATGACCATACTTGTTGCATGAGAAACAATATCCCCTGAAGAAACTAGAGTACCTTTCTGAGTAGAACCTGTCTGTTTGTGACTGAAACAATCTGCTTCTACAATTGGCTGCAACATGCCCATAATTATGACATTTAAAGCATTCAACATTATTGATCAAAGGAGGGAATGATTTCTTTTGAGAGTTCATGATTTTCGGTTGACCTTTTGTTTCTTTCAACACATCAGGTTTTGCATTGATATCCTTTGAATATTTAGCACTTCCTTGTGAACTAGATTCTCCTTTAACAGTTTCATGAAAACCAAGACCAAATTTAATAGAAGGAGACATTTGACTACTAAGAATATTATCCAGAATATTAGTACTATCTTGAAACCTCAAAAGTTTTACCTTTTCTTCTAATTTACCTTTGAGAATGTTTACCTCAACCTCCAAGGCTTGACATTGCTTTGTCATGTTTTCTTCTTTCCTTCTTCCATCTTCTACTTGATCCTTCAGATTTAGAATCTCTTCTTTCACCCAATTTTCGTTTTCTTCACATGTTTGTTCCAGCTCTTCATTCTTCTTATTTGAATTTTCCAGATCTTCTTTGAGAGAGATGATTTCTGCTTCAAGGCCTTCCTTTTCAAATGTTTGTAGAGGTTCCTCAATCTTCTTACTTGATGCTTCTAGATCTTCCTGTAGAAAGATGATCGCAGCTTCAAGTCCTTCATTCTTCTTGCTTGATTTTTTGAGATCTGCATTTAGATCATTGATTCGATCGATGCATAAGTATGAAACCTTTGATACTTTTCAACCTCAATTCACTCAAAGATTTCTATTTGATCTTTCATTTGTGAGATCATCTCTTTGTAGATAGTTTCTTGATTATTATATGAACTTTGCAGTTCTTCAACTTTACTCTTGAGAGCTTCTTCTAGATCCACAACTTTACTTTCACTATCTTTACTATTGTTTGCACAAAGAAGAGTATTACACGTGGCCTTCTCCTTTTCTTCTTTGCCATGAGTGCTTGTAGATCTTCGTCGGAATCTGTTTCATCTTCTTCAATTTTTTCTATGCATGATTTCTGAGGTATCTCCTTTCCTTGAGTAACCTTCTTCTTTTGCTTCTTAGCCATGAGCACTTTCAGATCTTGGTCAGAATCTTCTTCATCTTCACTGGACATTTCATCATCATCTTCTTTTGCATAATAACTCTTCTTTTCAAATTGTTTCCTTTACCATGTTTTTCATAAGGGCATTTAGCAAAGATAGTGACCAACCTTTCCACACTAAACATTTGAAGGAAGCTTTCCTTTGAATCTTCCAAAGCACCTAGTTGGAGCTTTCACGAAATTTGTTTCTTCTTCATCTGATATAGCTATCGATTCTTTGACAACTTCCTTTTCTTTTCCTCTTGCAGATACCTTAAAAGCAACTTCTCTCATTTGAGAAGGACCTCCTTGTCTCATTTCAAAAGCAGTCAGAACACCATGTAATTGAACAATAGTAAGAGTTTTCAGATCTTGCCTTTCTTTAATAGCTGAAACTTTAGAGTCAAATTTTGAAGTCAAGGATATTAAGACTTTTTCCACCAGAGTAGTATCAGTTATGGTTTCACCCAAATTTCTCATACGATTTACATTATCATCTAGAAGTAAAAAGAAACTGGCAATACTCTCATCACTATGCATCCTTAAATTTTCATATTCAATTCTGAGAGTTTGGAGTTTTGCACTTTTTACCTTTGTCTCTCCTTCATAGCTCAGAATGATTTTGTCCCATATTTCTTTTGCTGAATTTAGCTGCATCACTTTAGAAAATTCTGATTCAGACATGCTTCCTAATAGGACATTGACTGCTTTGGCATTGATTTCATATTTCTTCCTTTCTACTGCATCAGTAGGAATACTAGCCGGATACTGATAACCTTCTCCACGATTGCCCAAACATCCGCACCAAGACTTTGGCAGATATGCTTTGTTCGTACCTTCCGTAAAATCGATTGTTCATTGAATAGAGGTGGCTTTATAGACATCACTCCTTCTTGACTTATTGCGACGATCTCCTTCCTTCAAGCGATCAAGCTTCTGCAGAAGGACCCGCTCTGATACCAATTGTTGGGAAAAATACTGAGAGGGGGGGGTGAATCAGTATTTACTGCATATTCAAAACTTTTTACTTTTTCATTCCTTAAAAACCCATACGCTACTTTGCTGAAGCCAAGTAGCGTATACACGCGGATATCCTTCATAAAACTCGCGTATACACAGAGATCTAATTATGCCATTAGTTCTTCACTTATATCATTCCATCACTCATTCATTAGATGTTCTATAAACAGTAAACATGTGCAGTAAGAACAGAATAAACCATCACACAAAGCATCACACATGAACACCAGGATTTTTAGGTGGAAACCCAAGTCGGGAGAAAACCGCCGCTGCAGTTGCTCAGCCTTCAATATTTTATTATAGAGAAAACATATTACAACATATGTGTTGGCGCAGACTTGACCAGCACGCAGGCACCCACCTGCGCTCGTTTACCAGCCTCTCCTGGAAGGGAGCTCCAACCCCCTGACTCGTTTACCAGCCTCTCCTGGAAGGGAGCTACGACCCCCCGATCTCGTTTACCAGCCTCTCCTCGAAGGGAGCTACGACCCCTCGATCTCGTTTACCAGCCTCACCTGGAAGGGAGCTACGACCCCCTAACTGAAGGCTACAACCCTCAGCACCCCTTTGGACCACATTTCATCAATTTTCACACTGGATCCAACAACTTCAATAGAACACAACTTGCAGGCCACATTTCATCATATTTTCATACTGGACCCTTTCCATACTTTTAAGAACAAACATTCATCACCAACATATACATATCAACACAGATCAGATAGCAGAAACACAGCAGAACAGATCAGATATTTCATACCCCTTGCTTCAGCAAACCCTAGTTTGCATACGCGCTTTCCCTTTACTGATGTCGCGTATATACGCGCTTCCGTCCACACAAACTAGCGTATACCTCAGTGTATATTTTATTGCGCATACGCGCTTTTACTTCAGAGAAGCCGCGTGTATACGCGCTTCCTTCGCGGCAAAGTAGCGTATAGATCTTCAATGATTACAGAGCAGCGTACTTCATCAGATCAGATGTTCAATTCAGATTTACCCTTTTTCACTTCAGTCAGATGTTCGCCTAGATGTTCGCCTCATCACAGATCTAGGCCTTCCATAAGCAGATCTAGCAGATACAAGTGCATTTCAGATCTAGATCCCCTTCTTCATCATTGGTGCATCATATATTCAGATTTATCATTCAAGTGTAACCCTTTCCATTCAGATATACTTCAGAGAGAAGTATTCATTCAAGCTCAGACATCTTGCACCCACACTCATGATTTGCACAATGAATTTCTTCTCCTTATATAGGTTTACCCTTTTCAATACCATGAGCTCCCTTTTTCAATACCATGGACCAAAACAATACCATAAGCCCAAAACTATCTGGACGGGGTCAATTAGGCGGATCATTACCCAATACCATGGGTCAATTTACCCTTGGTTTTGCACTTTTTGAGCGCTTTAGCCCATACGCGACTTGGCACGTTATTTTCCGCGTGCATACGCGACTTCCCCTAGGCCAATCCGCGTATAAAAAGAGACATACTCTTTTCATCATATTTTGAGCACATTCTGAATTCTTTTCTTCATTGCCTTCTGTACACACTGTAGAAACATCATATTTTCTTCATCAGGAACATATTCTCTCAAGTACAACTTCATCAAGTAAGTTGTCATCATCTCCATCAAGTGGGTTGCTTTTCAAGGACAACACTCAGCATCATATTGTCAACAAACATCAGATTTACATCATTTACCAAGTCTATCAAGTCAAGAATAACTTCATCAGGTGGATTGCCATCAAGGACAACACATGTCAACAGTCGCATGTCTTCATCTTCATTTAGTGGGTTGCCATCAAGGACAACACTCTGCATCATATTTCCAACATTCTCATCCTCCCATGTAGAATATTCAGTGGGTAAGTTCTTCCACTTAATGAGATACTATGAAATTGATTGATTTCGTAGCTGTCGAGTTCTTGTTTCCGTGACCGCTTCAGGTTCCAATATGATTTTTCCTTCCTCATAAAGTTTTAGAAATATTGTTTGAACTGGAATATTTTCACCTATAACCTTCTTTAACCACGAAACATGGAAAACTGGATGCACTCATGAAGAAGCAGGAAGCTCCAATTTGTATGCCATAGTACCAATCTTTTGCAACACCTTGTAAGGACCATAGTACTTTGGAGATAATTTATTATCCTTCTTAGCTTGCTTGAGGGACATTTTTCTGTATGGTTGTATCTGTAAAAATACCCAGTCTCCTACATCAAAACTTCTCTCGCTACGATGTTGATCTCCCTGTTGTTTCATTCGATTTTGTGCCTAATTTAGGTTATCCTTTAAGAGTTGGAGAACTTCTTGTTGATGCTCGATGTGATCTTCCACTGCTTGAACCTTCGAATTTTCTCTTAAATATTATGTGTTGGACGATGGATGATATCCATAAAGTGCCATAAATGGGGTCATTTTTGCTGCAGTATGGAAGGAAGTGTTATACCACCATTTAGCGAGAGGTAACAACCTGACCCATTGTGTTTGTTTATCAGATACAAAACAACGAAGATTTCCTTCCAAACATTTATTTACTATCTCAGTTTGGCCATTGGATTGAGGATGATAAGATGAGCTATGAGCTAATTGAGTACCAAAACAAGAAAATAAATCCGTCCAAAAATTTCTAGTAAAAATGGGATCTCTGTCGCTCACAACAACCCTTAGGTTTCCATGTAGCTTTTGAATTGTGTCCATAAATGTAGTAGGAATTTTACTTGCTTTAAATGGATGAGATAATGCACAAAAGTGTGCATACTTTTTAAGTCTATCAACTACGACCATGATGACACTCTTTCCTTCAGACTTAGGTAAACCTATGATAAATTCCACTGAAATATCCCCCCAACGTTGACTTGGAATGGATAAAGGTTGTAGAAGACCTGAGGTCTTAATCGTCTCAACTTTATTCTGCTGGAAAACCAAACATTCTGCCACGAAATTTTGAATATCAGATTTAATGCCATCCCGAAAAAATTCTTTCTTCACCCTGTGGTAAGTTTTTAAAAATCCTGAGTGTCCTCCTAAAGGAGAAGTGGGCAATTCCAAAAGAATATTTTGTTTCAGTTGGGAATTCTTACAAATATATAAGTGATCTTTGTACCATAAGGAATAATTTTTCCAACTAAATGTATCAGATGTACTAGGATCTTGCTGCAACATTTGAATGAGTGTCCACACTTCTTCATCATTCTTCCATTCATCCCTTGCTTCGGTTATCCACTCTGGTTGGATAATAGAAATGGTACAAAGTAATGCTTCCACCTCTTCATTCTTTCTTAAGAGTGCATATGAAACAACATTTAGCTTCCCATTTTTGTATATTATTTCAAAGTCATAATCCAACACCTTTGTGATCCATTTTTTTTGCTCTTCTGAAGATAGTATTTGTTCCAAAAAGTGTTTAAGGCTATCATGATCAGTTTTTACCTTGAAGTGTCTTCCCATTAGGTAAGTTCGCAATTTATTTAGTGCATGCAATATTGCTAAAATTTCTTTCTCATAAATAGCTTTCTATAAATACTTTCCTTTGGTTGGACGACTTTCAAAAGAAATGGGTCTTCCTTCTTGCATTAAAACAACACCAATTCCATTTCCTGAGGCATCACATTCCACAATAAAGGTTTTTGTGAAGTCTAGCGTAGCTAAGATTGATGCTAGGCACATTGCCTCTTTAATATGTTCAAAGGCCTTAGTTGCTTCAGGAGTCCATGAAAATACATATTTCTTCAATAATGTTGTTATAGGTGTTGCTATTATCCCATAATTTTTAACAAACTTGCGATAATACCCTATTAACTCGAGAAATACTCACTACTGATTTATGGTTGTGGGGACTTTCCATTCCTTAATGGCTTTTATTTTGTTAGAGCTACCTTAACTCCCTCATGAGATACAATATGAACCAGATATTCCACCTATTGTACTCCAAAAGAACATTTGGATGTTTTTGCATATAATTGTTTCTCTTGCAATAGTTTGAGTACCCTGTCAACATGTTAAACATGATCCTTCCAAGACCTGCTGTAGATTAGTATACCATCAAAAAATACTAGCACAAATTTTCTAAGGAAGGGTTTGAAAATGGAATTCATCAACCCTTGAAATGTAGAAGGTGCATTGGTAAGGCCAAAAGGCATGACCAAAAATTCATAATGACCCTCATGAGTTCAAAATTTTGTTTTTAGAATATCTTCAGTCTTCATTATAATTTGATGATATCCTGAACGAAGATCTAACTTGGTAAAATAAATTGCTCTATGTAATTCATCCAATAATTCATCAATCACAGGAATGGGAAATTTATCTTTAATAGTGAGCTTATTGAGCTTCCTGTAATCCGGACACATGCGCCATGATCCATCCTTCTATTGTACCAATACTACCAGAGCAAAGAAATAACTTTGACTAGGTTGAATTATACCAGCCTCTAACATTTCTGCAATCATATGTTCAATTTCTCTCTTTTGGACATAAGGATATCTACAAGGCCTGATGTTTGGAGGAAAAATTCCTGGAATCAAATGAATAGCATGATCATGATCACGAATAGGTGAGAGTCCTTTGGGAGTTTCAAACACCTTGGAATGATTGTCCAAGACTTTTTGGAGATCTATAGAAATAGATGATTTTGATGTTGGAACTTCTGGTGAGCATAATTGTGCAATTACACCTCATTTTTGTTTCCTTTGAAGCTTTATCATCACATTAGAGCTTATTATCTTTCCCAGAATCCATGTAATACCCCGTAATTCGAATTCCTTTTCTTCTGAAAATTTTTTCAAGAAAAGTTCTTGAAAATTAAAAGCCACCATCCCTAAAGATTGTAACCGTTGTACTCCTAGTACAACATCAACACCTCTCATAGGAATGGAAAGCATTGGACTATTCAATACATATTCCCCCATAGTTAGCTTGATATTATGGTATTTTCCAGAGAAATTTATAGTTCCTCCATTTGCAACCATCAGCTGACATTCTGGTGCTAGGTATAGGAAACAATTCAATTCCTTGGCTACCTTACAATGAATAAAATTATGGGTACTACCTGAATCAATCAGCACTATTACCTTTTTCTTCTTGATATGTACTTCAGCACACTTATAAACTTTAGTGTATTTGCTATCACAATTGTAGCAAAGCCCTTTTTCTCTTTTTCCTTGCAATTTTTGTGGTGTCAACCTTGTAGGTTGTGGAAATCTAGGAGTAGCAACACTTCCATCTTTATAGAAGTGAGTGGTAGGCTTCCTTTTCGCCATAATTTTACATTCAATTTTTCTTGCCAACCTGAATGCCTTCTCCAATGAATTAGGTTCCAAAACGCGAACTTCATATTTGATGTTATCCTTTAAAGTACCTATGAACAGATCATTCATGTGTTCCTCTAGAATATCAGTTACCCTTATATTCAATTTTTGGAAGTCCTCAAAGTGCTCCCCCACTGAACCCTTTTGTTTGAGATTTATCATTTGGCTAAAGAAGGTGTTGCTCTTTGTATCCTCATAATGTGCTATCATTTCCTTCGTAAAAATTGACCAAGTGACAATTTTTTTACGGGAGCAAATCCATCGATACCATACAAATGTATTTTGTTATAAATGTAAAGCTTCAATGCGTACCTTTTGTGTGTTTTTCACATTATTGAGATCAAAATATTGCTCCATCTATAGTATCCATGTTACAGGATCCTTTCCATCGAAGTTCCTCATATCCATTTTTGGAATATGGTGTTTCTTCCCTTCAATATTAGATTTTATGAAATCACGATTAACATTTATTTTTTTCTCATCATGAGTTTCCTCTACTATCTTTTCACCAATAGGAAACATTTCTTGTATCAACTTTGTCAAACCTTCCATGTCTGCTTTTAGATCATTCTTCATGTTTTCCATCTTAGCTTCCATGTCATCCATCTTAGATTCCATGCCAGCTTCCATGCCATCCATCTTAGCTTCCATGTCATTCTTTAAACCATCCATCTTAGATTCTGTTAGCTCCCTGTAATCAGCAAGATTGGTGAAAGTCCGGTCGCAGGGAGAAACATCGTTTTGGTAGGCCCTAAGTCTGGGATGATTTGCGTTATACTTCCCATTAACTTGCCTAATGACTAACTCTGAATCCCCATACACATTGATTCTTATGGCTCCTAACTTTTTCAATAGATGTAAGCCTAAGAGAAGGGATTCATACTCCGCTATGTGTTTTTTTTTTTCTGAATTGGACTAATTCTATTAAGTGAAAATATGGTACATAGGAAAGTACATTCAAGAGAAACAAACACGGCCAACCGGGAATGATAAAATATCAACTTCGGTCCCCGGAGAGAGAAACGAGACAAGTAAGGAGCACCAATAAGCAACTAGAAAGCAGGAAGGAACCGACTCCTACCCAAAATTGGTAGAGTTTTCCACACGAAGTTTCTTCCCTTTCTTTTTGTTGACTTTAACCCAACCATCCTGGTGAGTATGTGCTGGGACAATTTGAAGACTGGAGTTCTCCAAAAGAGGGGCCTCCTTATCTGAATCAGAGGAGGCGGACTCATGACTACGCTTCTGAGTGACTGTAGTATCAGGGGGATGCTCGGGAGCATCAGTGGACAATTTCTGAGTCTGAGGAGCAAGATCTGATTCTGCGTCACTCCCATCATCATCAGAGCTCGAGGAAGTAGAATCTGCAGCAGGCGGCGGGGTACAGGGAGTCCATTTTTTGGATTTGGACTTTGTATAGTTTCCTTTAGTCTTTTTTTCTGTGAGAGTGGGGCATGAGTTCTGCAGATGCCTTGTTTGGTTACAGTGGCGGAAACGGAATGCAGTGTTCTCGTAGTCTAAGAACTGAGTCCAAACAAAATCCCCGACCTTGATGATGATATGATCGGGCAAGCCTTTGCTGATGTCAACCTCCACGCACATTCTGGCATATGTGTAAAGGCCCTGAAGTGCCCTTTCATAATCTACAGTGAGAAAGCGTCCCAAGGTATCGCCCATGCGTCTGAACACTGCCAGCTGCCATAGATGGACAGGAAAGTTGGGAAGCCTGACCCAAACAGGAGTCCTGGTGATGGTAGCTGTTGCAGGGTCGAAATCTGGGAACCATGGGGTTAAGAAGAGCCCAGCATTTCCAAAAAACCAGGGACCTTTCTGTAAGGCCTGTTCATAATGCTTTGAATGATCGAACAATACTATGAAGAATCCTTGTGAGCAACAGCTAACTTGGCATTTGCTAGTCCAGTGATCGTAGATCCAATCAAAGAGATCCTTGGTTCGCGGCCAAATTCCATTAAATCTACAAATGATGGCTCTATCTGCATATTTTTGAAGATCTTCTGCGAGAGCTGGAAGAGAGATCTCAACAGAAGGTACTTCATCCAACTTGTCAACCAGAAAAGGCTGGGGTTTGGGGGCTGCAGGGGGTTTGGGGTTTTGAGAATGTACAGCCTCTTTATAGGAGAAGGTAGGGGCTGAAGAAGACTGTCCAGCAGCACCACCTCTCAAACGAAGGGTAAGCACAATAGAATCATTTCTGTTAATGTTGTAAGTAGAGAGGGGAAGAAGATCCTCAAGATGTTTACCTTGGAAAAGAAGTCTCTGGTGTATCGAGGGAATCCCCGTCCGTCGTTCCAGATTAAGCTTAAGATTCTGTATCAGATCTGAAGAAGAAACCCAAAGCAAAATAGTTTTGCCAGAGAGCAGCCGGAGTTGGATCTGAAATGAGGCAGGGTTCTTTTTAGAGGCAGGATCTGCGCGGCAGCGAAGGGTGTATCTGCTTTTGCATGCAACTCCAAACCTCTGCAGAGAAAGGCCGTGAGGGTGGGAAATGCCTGTAGACCAACTCCGGAGCCCAAATATGAAGCCTCGGGGGATAGCGGCCAGAGCCCCATTCAAGGCTGCGGTTGAAATTTTTGCTGCAGGGCTCGTATTAGGCAGACTCTCCGAGCTAAAGACAACCCCAAAGAGGCATGGATCATGTGACCAGAGCAGGACTCCATTGTGCGCTGCCTTCAAGCTTGTCCCCTGCATCCAAAAAAAAACCCCTAAAACAACTCCAGCGAGAGCCTCTGCGCGATAGCAAGGAAGGACTGCACGGGGTAGTTGAGCAGGAGCATGACCAGGACCCGCTGAAACATTAACGGCTGCATAAAAGCTGAACATAGCCCTATTATCGATCAATGTCTTCTCTCGGCTAAGGTGAAAACAGTCATGGTGAAGCCGAAGGGAAAGAGCCTCATTCCGGGTGCAGATTGCAATCGCCCTTCGTGCTAGATCGAGGGAGTGAGCGGCGAATGGAGGCCTAGCGAATACCGAATGTGAGTTTGGTAAGTCCACAATCCACTGTAAGCAAAGATAACCAAAACCTGTCGGCGGCTCGACCGCATCGGCGAGTAGGAGAGCAGAAAAATACAGGCTAGGGTTCATCTTGCTTTGTTCGGCTAGGGCTCCCCAAACTCCGTCATGTCTGTCCATACTCTGCTATGTTATTGGAACACTGGAAGTTTAATTTACAGGAAATTCAGTCTGTGTGATTATTTTCAGTGTTATAAATCCAGACACCTGCAGCAACATTAGTTCTAGTGCAGGATCCATCAAAATACATATTGCACAGAGCACTATTCTCATTTTCATATGTTTGGTGGTTGTCCTCTTCAACTAACGTGCTTCTTGATTGTTGTGGAATGTCAACATTTAGTTGCGTTTATTTTAACTCCTCAGGTTCTTCATTGGGTTGAGGATTGTTTTCTCGACTGTCAAGGTTTAGGAGCAATGGACACATGACTTGAAGCTCAAGACCTGTGTTTAGTTTGCTGATATTCATAGGTTCAGCCAACTGTTTGGACACTTCTGCATTATGTTCCTCTTCCTCCCTATCAGCCATTAATCCTATTGAAGTGATTTTTTCACTAAATGTTTCACTGTTACACATAAGAAAATAATCAAGGCCTATATTTACAGAATATAGAGGAGATTTCTGTGGTCTGTCTTGACTTGTGACTGTGTATTGCATATGGGATTCCCTGTAAAGTCTTCTATTCTGATTGAAAACAGGGATAGTTGCATAGGTCATGTCCATTTGCATAGTCCCTTGTAACTTAGCCCCCCATGATCTTGATAACAACATTCCATATTTTGGGGCAACATCAGCCACAACAATATCGATTACTAAGCATTTGGCTGGAATCTGAGCTAAGTTAACACAGAGGTCTTTGATTAATCCTACGCATTTTACTCTACTTGAGTCAAAGGAGTAAATATCTTTGTAAGGTCTAGTGATTTCTAAACCAAGGCTTTCCATTACAGCTTTTGGCATTAAATTATGAGAAGCCCCGGAATCATGCATAGTGTTGTGAAAAATCTTGTCATGAACGTTTAAACTCACATAAAATGGAGGCAAAGGTCTCTCTTGATACATACCTTAAATATTTGGACCAAATATAAGCTCTGGTTGGTCATCATTAAGATTGACAGTGTCCTCATTCTCTTCAATGTTTAAAGCCTTCAAAATTTAGGTCCTATATACATGTGTGGCAGCTAATTCTGTCAGGGTAACAAATATTTTGATCTTCGAAACTTCCCGCTCTATGCTGAAAGGAATTTGATTCTTTAAGGTACTTGTTTCAGCATTACTAGCTGTCACTCTATTAGCAAAGTCAGCTTGCTGATTCGTTTTATTTATTTTTGACAAAATTGTTTTAACAGGAGTACTAGCTGAGATGTTAGTACTACTAATGTCTTCACTCTGTTTTTCATCGTTTTGAGTGCCCTTCTCTTTACCATTATCAGAATTTACAGTCATTGTTTTGTCCTTTTGTTTGACCATTTTAGGCTTGGTTGTAGTGCTGCTTTGTGAAGGCTTGTCAGAGGTTTTAGTGTTGGCGGTTTGTTGACTGGTTTTGCTTCTAAGGTCATATTCTTTTTGAGATTCTATGATGACATTTTCCATGTCTTGATGATAATTTTCATCATCATTTCTTATGTCAACATAAGGTATGTATAGACCTTGTTTTATATTATAATGCCCATCAAAGTCATCATTATCTACTCCCAGCATGTTTATATCATCACCCTCTGTTATTTCATCTGCTTCCTCAACCTCACTTACATAGTTTTGATGAAAGGGAGGAGTGATCTGTTGATCATATTCCCTAGGTTTGTTTGGAGGTTGGTTCCTTCTAAAATTATAATTCTGGTTTTGGTTTCTGTTTTGAGGAGCATTTTGATTTTGGCTCACTTGTGCTCTCTTAATTATGCTCGTCTCTTTCATCATTTTCTCCATCTTTGAGTTTGAAGTTGAAGGTGTGTTTTCCTCTCTAAAGGAGACTCTCTTCTCGTTTTTCATTCTTGCTCTCTTCTCCATTAAGTTGACTTCCACAGAAAGAGAACCCTTTTGCATCTCTTCAAGAGTTGAAAAATCTCTCTCTCTCGGCTGATAGGCCATCTCAGGGTCAAACTCTTCAGGAAACTTGTTTAAAGCTGAGCCCTGTGGAGGTTTTAGTTCTGGGGAAAGTGCATTATAAACACTATTGAATATGGTACAATAATCTTGTACACTTTCCCCCGCATTTCTATGGAGATTTTTGTAATCAGAAAGGACTTGAAGAGGGTTTTTCTTTACTTCCCATTTGTTTAAGAATTTTTGATGGAAGGCTTGGAGATCATTAATACTATGGGGGGTTAAGCCTTTGAACCATTTTCTTGCTTCTCCCCCTAAGCTCTGAGAAAATAGTCTAAGCTTGATAGAATCATCATCAATTTCATTCCTGTCAAAGTAGTCATTCATCTTATCCACATGTTGTGATGTAGTTGTAGCATTGCTAGCATCGTACAATGGAATTTTGGACTGATAGTCTTGTGGAAGATTGACTAAAGGAAGAGGAAGGACTAAGGGAGCATATCATGCTAGCATGATATGTGGTGGGGGTGGATTCACAAGAAGTGGATTAATGAAAGGGAAAGTGGGCTGAAGTGGAGTGGTTTGGACAGTGGATGGACCAGGAATAGACTGCTGAGCTGATCTTGGATGAGAGACACCTAGGTTGTGAAGGAAATGTAAATCAGGAGGTGTTTTTTCTCTGCTACCAGGATGTTCACTTGTTTCAGGTGATGAAAGTGAGGACTCAAAATCTAACTGGTCTAAATCACCAACAGACCTAGTTCTAAAGGGATTTACCAAGTCGACTTGTGATTGTTGTAGAGCTGAAAGATTTTCAGGGACTGAATTAGCTCTTAAGGGTGATCTGCAAATAGTTGATAATTTAATCTTAGGAGATTTCCTAAGGATACTTTCTGGGTTACCAACTATTTCAGGTGGATCAAGGTCTGGGTAGGATCTAGTATGAATCTTTCTAGAAGCCACTATGTTGTGTTTTTCAGACCCAAATAAACAAGAAAATTTTAACCAGATATGACAATCTTTAAGAGGTTAACTAGTCTGTTTTACAATTTTAAATCCTACATTTCTCTAACTGAGTTTGAATGATATTATAATAATAAGGTTTCTTCCCAGTGGAATCCTAAGGTCTGTTGAGGATTGTGGAGTTGCCAAGTGGAATTTTTTAGCTCCTAAGAAGGTAAAAGGTTTTATGGTCCACCACCATGTTTATTGGATACCAATCTGAAATATTTTTGGTGTTTTCAGAGTTATTTTTCAATCGTGTGGTTTCTAAGAATATGCTAACTTTGTTTCAAAACATAGCTACGATTATGAGACAAAGACAGTGTACTCTTATGGCTAAACCAACTGATTTTTCAAGGTTAGATAAAGTCTTAAGAGAATCCTAGGGTTTACCTAGTTTTTCACTGATTCAAACAAGTTCCATCATTATTACCATTCCTCGGTAGTGCTTGAAAAGGCTGCTTTTCACTCACAAGTTTTATGACGTTTTTAAGGGAAAATAAAGTGATCGGATGTCCTATGGTTACCCTAAAATGAAAATGATTTTGGGTTTTGTCCCCAATGGAGTCGCATAAAATGTTAGCTCCCTGTAATCAACAAGATTGGCGAAAGTCTGGTCGCAGGGAGAAACATCGTTTCAACCACTTTGGGATTCTAGGATCTAGCCCTCCTAAATATGGAGAGGGATCTCTCTAATAAGTGCAAAGATGGATTTGTCTTTAAAGTTTGGGGTAATGATATTAGGCTAGTTATGAAGGCCTAGGGTTTGTTTTGTTTTTGGATGGTTGAGCGTGATTACTGTTTGAGGTGGAAAGTTCTAAATGTAAAGAGTTTCAAAGGTGATAAGTTGCAAGCAGATAGAACAAGATTTTTCCAGGAAGATAGATAATTGTAGGTTTTAGTCCATTGGGCTATGGAGTCATAATACGATTTAATTGGAACAGCAAGAGGCAAGAGTGGTCCATGGGGAAAGTCATCTATGTCTAAGGATCTCTTTGAAGATTGATTTATGGAATGAAATGATACAACAAGAAGGAAAATTAAACAAATGCAGAACAAAGAGCAGCCCAGGATCTGGTAAGTACTTTTAAAATAGCCAGCCTTTGACAAACACTTGAGAAGAACATAAAAGAAACCTAGGATCTGGTAAGTACATTTAAACTAGCCAGCCTTTGATACACTTTCAACAAAAACATTTTAAAACAAAGGGAAACTTGAAGGCAACTGTTGGAGTAGAAACTAGCGGGTCGGGCTCACCACAAATCCTCTCCTAGTTCTCCTTTACTTGGTTACTTTCAAGAAAAACACAAAGATGACACAGAATGGCCTAAGATCTGGTAAGTAATTCTAAACGAGCCAGCTTTTAACACATTCCACACTAGTACAAAATGGCTAATTTGTTACTAAAAAAATGACTAAAATTTGCATATAAACGAATATTTTTCGGTCGGTGACCAATAGTAGCTAATTTACAGTATCTTATAACGCGACCAACTTTTGGTCGTTTTTAGCTTAGTCATTAATTGGTTATCTCAATTTTGTTATCTAGTTGTATATTTGGTCATTCATTTGATCATTCATTTAGTCACTGATTTGGTCACTAATTTAGTCATTCATTTTGTCTTTTGTTTTGTCATTGATTTATTCATTCATTTGGTCACTGATTTAGTCATTCATTTAGTCATTGATTTGGTCTTTGATTTGGTCATTAAATGTCACAATTAATGACCAAATATACAACAAAATATATTACTATATGATCACTCGAGAAAACCAATTAATGACCAAATAACTATGACCAACATGTTGGTCGTGTTATAAGATATTGTAAATTAGCTACTAATAGTCATATATATGCAAATTTTAGTCATCGTTTGAAACCAATTAATGACCGAAGAAATGTGACTAAATTTTAGTCGTGTTATAAGATACTGTAAATTAGCTGCTAATAGTCGTATATATGCAAAATTTAGTCATCATTTGTAGTCACAAATTTATCATTTGCAATAGCCATTTATTCACTATATAAACGACTAATTTAGTAGTTGTTACTAAAAAAATGACTAAAATTTGCATATAAACGAATATTTTTCGGTCGGTGACCAATAGTAGCTAATATGAGTAAGATTCTAGTAATGCCCTAATTAACTCTTAAGTCATTTAGTCAAGGCTGTTAATTGGTTATCTCACTTTAGTATTCAGTTGTATATTCAGGTCATGATATTCATTGATTTAGTCAACAATTATTTGGTCACTAATTTAGTCATTCATATCTTTCATTTTGTTGTCAATATTTATTCATTCATTTGTCATCGTATTTAGATGATTTGGTCATTAAATGTCACAATTAATGACTTAAATATACACAAATATATATTACTATATGATCACTGAAACTAACACATTTAAAGAACTATAACCACAATATGTTACTGCAGCATAAGATACTGTAAATTAGCTACTAATAGTCATATATATGCAAATTTTAGTCATTGTTTGAAACCAATTAATGACCGAAGAAATGTGACTAAATTTTAGTCGTGTTATAAGATACTGTAAATTAGCTACTAATAGTCGTATATATGCAAAATTTAGTCATCAATTGTAGTCACAAATTTATCATTTGCAGTAGCCATTTATTCATTATATAAACGAATAACTTAGTAGTTTATATTCATTTCATTTACTTTCATTAATAATCATTATAAATGACTAATTTAGTCGTATATTCATTTTATTTGTGTTCATTATTAATCAACATAAATTAATTTGTATGACTTAAAAAATGTCATACAATGTGCATGTTCATCTAATATGAAAACACAAAGTCGCATATTTTAATTTCAATACTAAACAACATCAAGTGCAACTATAAATAATTTCAACCACATAAATTATATTATATGAAATGTTAAAGTATTACCATATGAGTTTCCAACTTTATATTAATTGGACTACAATTTACACATGAAATGATGTTTTATCACTTCAAAACATTATCGTTGTGTTGTCAAGGCATTACAGGTGAATTCACAAACTCTGAAGACTTGATCATCAGTCCTTATATGTGTGTCTTATGCGAGATATTAGCTCTAAGGGTATCACCAGACCAGTTCTCCTCTCTCTTTTTGCATTTGTCGCTCTAATGTTATTGCTCTTCTCTTTTTTCAATTCATGCTTCTTACCATCAATAATGATTTCATTTTCTAAAAAAAAAAAAAAGAAAATACAATGCAAGGTAAGAAATGAAAGACAATGAACACTATAATATAACATAAATTAGACTATAAATAGTTTATACAACATATACCTTAACATCAACAATGTCAAAGCAATTTTCCTTCAGCATCAATTTCTGCAAAATAAATGTCACTTTATTCTTTCCCATTTCTCAACATGCTACATATGATAAATTGAAAATCACATAAAACCAAGAGCAAACCCTTTTATAACCAGAATAAACAAACAAACAGTGCCTCTAATAAAACTTCATTATAATATTAGCAAATGAAAAGAGAGCTAGTGAACCATTTGTGTTGTTTGACTTTGCCTATTTTTGTTATAAAGTTCTTGAGCTTCAGGAACCAAAAAATGTGAGCACGAGCTAAAAACTAACCAACCATTCACTTGTCAACATGAGAGATCACAAATAAACCACAAAATTGATCAGGCATTAAAATTGTGAGTAGACTACCTTGAAATTTTCTTCTTGAGAAATACCTCAAAATCCCCTCGTTTCTAATAAGCTTCCTGGCTATGTACCTCCATCCTTGATTTCCCTTGCTATATCTTGAATAAAGAATATCCCTTCAACAACCAGTTTTGTGAGAATCCTACCAAGTAACTCAAGAGCCTTGGGTGCATCAATAGTAGCATCCTCCAATGAAAATAGTACAATCTCCAACCTAGAAACATCAAAATTATAAATAGTTATAATGTTGAAGAGTGTAACTAGGTAGGTCTTCATTATAATGACTATGTAATTCTGTACTTAATATGTAAAGATGAAGTCAATAATAATAAAATGAATTTTTGGTTTACTTGCTTCATGGGTTTCATGAGAAAGATTCTTAGTATAGGTCTATAGACTTCTTTTTGATGTCTATTAGGTACATAAGTGTAATTAAGAGTCATGTAAAAGGCATGAAGAATAACCTCCAAGATGTTGCGGAAGAATGGCTTACAAACGTTGAAGATATGCCTATGAAGTCAGCCTACAAACAAATGTTAAAGTCGGCCTACTTAATGGCTATAAGGTCGGCTTAATTACTTGGCTAGAACTACTATATATACCCTATATATGTTGCGGTTAAGAGAACATATCTACAGATGATACTGAGGTTATACAATGTGCAAAAGAAGAAATTTTTGCGGATTCTACTGAGGCAATACAATGTAAAGAAGGGAGCAAAGATTAAGTTAGCGTCTAGGGTAGAACACATTAAAAGAAAGAACATATTTGCAGATCTTTCTCTGAGGTACTGCAGATATTTAAGTAACAATTACAGTCAAGTTTGACGTTAACAAAAGGTGGAAGAAAGAACAAGAATTATGTATTAGTTTGAAGGTATAACAAATCAGATCTAAGGACAAGATTGCCTACGTACAAGTCTGAAGGTGACAATGTTTGAAAGATAGCAAACATCGTTTGAAAGATAGAAAATACAAGAATAGTTTTGATTGCAGACTTATCTAAAGGAAGAAATGAATGATACAACTTCCAAGGTAAATGAAGGACGTATTCTACAAAAGCAGCTAAAGGTTAGTAATTGTTGAAGTAATTGGAAGATTGAGATATTGACTAAAGGATATTATTAAGTTATCTCTGAGGAAAGAATTTTAAAAGTCGGAAACCTCAAGTAAGGAAGGTAAATTAGAGATTTACCTTCCTAACTATATTGCAAAATACTCGGTTACAAGAAAGATCAATTTTGTCTCTACATTTGTATAAGCACTTTGATAATTGACTTGATGAAGGATTAACTCATCAAGCTCACAAGTAGTTATCAAGAAGAGAATTTGTATTAATCTATAGCCCTTAAATTATCAACATGGCATCATAGCTATGGTTATGATCAAAGGTAGTTTCAAAGGACTCGAAACATTCTAAAAGGACCTATGTCAAAAAGGCTCAAATCATAGTAAGACAGTCCAATAATTAAACTAGGTGCAAGTTCACAAGAAAGGTCAATCTCTGTCACTATGAAAAGAAGGATCTCGGTAACATCTCAATCTCAATGACATCATAGTGTTGAAATTACCTCTGCCTCAATTCAGTACTACTCTTATAAGATTATTTCGATACCACAGCAGTGAGGAGAATGAGTTATAAAGGTGTATTTACAGTTAAGGCTCGGTGTGACAAAAATATATTAGTATAATCCATATTACAGTGAAGATCTTTAGTGTTATAATCACAGGTCAACAATTGTCTCAGTATAATCAATCACATGATAAGTATGACACTACAATTTGGAACTACCATAGTGAAAAATCTATCACTATTACGTGCTACCACGGTGAGAAAGGTCTCACTGGTTCGGTGCCATCACAGCTTGATGAGAAGTATGCCATTTCAGTTTGATGGTATCACATAGGGTCTCGCAGAAATGATCAACAGAAGTCAGAGACATGTACAGTGAAGTATTTACAATCAAAGCACAAAATAATTTCAAAACAGTAATATGTATACACAGTGAAATAGTACATTCGAGGATCTCAGAATAGCTGCTTACATTGAGTTTGAAAGAATCTGAATTCTTTCCTATGAAGTTGACAGTGCAAGAACCAACTAAAAGAAAGAACTAGTTTGAAGGTATAACAAATCAGATCTAAGGACAAGATTGTCTACGTATAAGTCTGAAGGTGACATCATTTGAAAGATAGCAAATACAAGAACAATTTTGATTGCAGACCTATCTAAAGGAAGAACTAAATGATACAACTTCCAAGGTAACTGAAGGACGTATTCTACAGAAGCAGCTAAAGGTTAGTAATTGCTGAAGTAACTGGAAGATTGAGATATTGACTAAAGGATATGATTAATTTATCTCTGAGGAAATAATTGTAAAAGTCAGAAACCTCAAGTAAGGAAGGTAAATCAGAGATTTACCTTCCTAACTATATTGCAAAATACTCAGTTACAAGAAAGATCAATTTTGTTTATACATTTGTATAAGCACTTTGATAATTGACTTGATGAAGGATTAACTCAGCAAGCTCACAAGTAGTTATCAAGAAGAGAATTTTTATTAATCTATAGCCCTTAAATTCTCAACATATAATTCATAATCGCACATGACCATAGACTGTAGCAGTCTTGAAATAAACTCAAACTTGAATAAGAACAAACACAAAATTTCAATTTTATGGTTTATATGATAGCCATTTGATAAGAGCTCAGTCAGCATCCATGTTTCAGGCAGTATTTGGTGTCTTTTTATGTGGAAATTTTTCCAATGGGGCTAGATGTTTTGACATTTTATGTTTGGATATAAGCTTAATATGAATATGTACTAGATTTTTGTTTTAAACGAAAACATAGGTTATTTTTCCTTTTCTGTTTTTCTCCCTTTACATATATATTTTGTGAATTTGCGTAATTTTAAACAAAATAAACAATCATGTTAATATGTTTTAACATATTGCAATTTTAAAAATAAATATACAATTTTAAAATTTATAGCGAGAGTTTTGGAGGAAGCAGGAGAATTCTACCTGCTTTAGCCAGCATTCTTGATGCTTGTTCTGATATATATCTGGAGAATAGCAACCAGGTTCAAATGGACAGTAAACCCAAATTTTACACTTCTTTTCACCTTTTTCTTGGTCTAAGAAAGCCTAACACCAATCTGCAACACTTTCTTTATGGTGCATCAGACCCCATTTAACTGTCGCTCCATCATAGTCTATATGTGGTTCTACATGGCATTCAGAAAGAAGTGGCCTGCCAGGTATGATTCCATCTCATGCAGAAATAATATCAAACTATGCATCAGACTTTAATTGCACCATTTTAAGCTAGGATTATCCAAACCCTTGCTGCCCTTGGACAAATTGAACAAAGAAACAATATAACTCGTTCAAAAATAACACACTTGGGAAAAGGTGGAAAAGAAAATAGATGTTAAAACAAAATATTTTGAATTTTAACATTTCTTCACTAAAAAATGCTAAATTACATTCTCCCACATGTAAGTAATCAAATTGTTAAATTTAGCAACATAACAATAACCTTAAATATGTTGAAAAAAGGAACCTAGAGAAATTGTCAGGAAACCATAATCCTCAAGTCATAAACTTAAAAATAGATAAGAATGCTATATGAATACTTTGTAAAACACACTCTCAAGACATAATGCAGTGAAGAGGACAAAATAATTTGGTGATGCTAACCTAGTAGTCAAAATCCCAAGAAATCAAAAGTGAAAACACCAAACTAAGATTGCACATATATTCATTATTGATCTCAGTTCCATCCTCCAGCATCTTTCCACTATCCTCGCTTGAAGCTTTAGGAGGTAATGAGAATCTAGTCTCCTCCAACACAGGGCCCTAGTGAGTCTCCAATACTTTTTCTACCATCTCTGTTCATGGGAACCCCAATACATAATGTATAAACACACGCCCAAATTTGGGAGATGTGGACCAAAAGGAGCAGGGAGGAAAAGAACCTGATGTCACAAAAAAATACTATGCCATCACAACTAACGGACAAGCCATCAGTTGAAGTCACACATAAGATAAATAGAAAAATTGCATACCAGTATCTTTGGCTTTTGTGGAGGAATTCACACTGGCTTTCATTTCTTCACGTTTCTTAGCTTCTTCAAGCTTTTTTGTCCACCATTTTTCAAGGGCTATCACTTAAAAAAATGTAAGCATTAACAACATATTGATGTAACTGCCAAATTCTAAAACAGCCAATAGTTTGCATTGTTACTGAATTGGGTAACACTTTAATTTTACATTATTACTCAACTAGTGGGCTAACAATTTATAACTTTTGAGGAATCCAGAGCTAAAAAGTTGCTGAGATTTATATAATGAGCAAATGTATGAGCTCCCACATGTCAATTGTTAGAAGCTATATGAATGGTGGAATATATGCTAGAGCACTCATAGCATATTTCAGAGGGCGTTCATGATGTTATATTCCCAAGGGTGAATGATATTGATCCTTTAATTTGATTGTGAGCTCTCTAAGCACTTTAATGATTTATAATTCCCTAGTACCTCTGCAGGAATTTCCCCTGATATTTAATTGCCCTAGAATTCAAGGCAAAGCTCTAAAATATCTGTTATGAAGCAAAAAGGGAGCTATAAATATTCCCTAAAAATTGGTTGTCATTTAATAATAATCCATAAGATGGTTGTTCTTTCATTATCCCTTCATCTATTAGTGGTGGAGA
>JAXQQM020077768.1:0-14635 GCA_034641835.2 Pinus albicaulis | reverse complement strand
AAACTCATATACAACAACTGAAACGTAGAAATGTAACTCGCAGAAAGCACATAACACAATGGATGATAATATAGTTCACCCCTCTTGAGCTACATCTTCATGGACCTGCTTTAACTAGCTAGGCCCTCTTGGGATTATGAGTCAAATGTTTGATTACAAGCATCTGTGATGCTCCAATGGATTTTATGACTACTCCATTGGATTCAAAAGACATAAAAACCCCAAAAATGACTATTCAATCTCTCCAGCTGATCTAGGCTTGACCTCCCATCTTAGTGGCCATGGGCTTGTTTAATCTCCAAACTGACAAAATCACCTTCAGATGTACTCCACCACCTCTAAAAATTATACCAATGTGTTCATAACATCAAATACATCTAAAAATGACTATTCATTCACTCCATTTTGCCTTCAGATTATCTCAGAATGGCCTTCCTTCCTGGTGGCCCTAAGCTTCAAAATTATTCAAGTGACAAAAAACACCTGCATATTTTCTCCTCTACCTTTGCAAGTTGATCCCATGGATTTAGAGCATGCCAATATTCTAGGAATCACTATTCCTGAGCCAAAATTGGTTGAAAATTTCTCAAGATATGATCCATTAAAGTTTCCCCTAGATTTCACCTCTAAATTTGGAAAACTGTCAGTTAGCTCCGACAAATCTAGAAGTGGTGATAAATTTGGGGAATCCACCGAAATTTCCACCAACTGTTAACCATGGATTAATTATGGGATAGATGTGCTTAATGGGTGGATTAGCGCGCACTAAGCACAATTTAAAACTGGTGCTAACTCTTGGGCATATGAGAAGGTCTTATGGGAGGCAGGCTCACTCGCGGGGTTGGCCCCCTCCGTTCTGCCATCCCAGAATCTATTGCAATTTAAATGTCATTTGGGCACTACAAATTTCAAGTTCTAAGGTTGTGGCCCATTGGTAACTAGTGGTAGTGGAGCGGGGGAGGTCATGGGGTTGAGCCCCGACCTTGCCCCTCATACATGCTTTTGGCACAGTTTTAAAACATTTGAATTCCATTTGAAATACACGCTCCAACCTTATCAAATGGACTTTTCATATAATTAAAATGCACCATGAATATGAATATGTCAACTGTATTAAACTTGCAACTTTGGTTAGCCAGCGTAATCGGACAATGGTTCCAACTATTTGAAATGCGCTGAACCCATAGGTTATATGCCAACATTTAATATATATGCTCCAATATAGTTTGCAGACTTTGAAAACATTTGCCATGTCGAAATATGTGCCAATCCATTAATATATGCTCCAAGCCATATGATAATTCAGACTATGTAGAATGTGGGGAAATTTAATTTGTATATAAGGTTGTAATATATATGTGTGTGTGTGTGTGTGTGATATTTAAAATCATATAAAATATTATATATATATATATATATATATATATATATATATATAGAGAGAGAGAGAGAGAGAGAGATAGATATAGATATAGATATAGAATACATTAACCCAACCTCAATATATTAGAAAAAATAATTTTCAACACATAAATATTATGAACCCACATTCAACCTTAGAGGTTACTGGGCAATTTTTACTTTCACAAACCAAACTGACGAATCCCACAGTGACACTTGTCACAGTCCCATTGAACAAAACCTGAAGAATATCCTTTGCATGCCGAATGGACTGCCATGTCATCAGCCTGCACCTATTCTTCAATTAAAAAGAAAATTTGCATGTTCTAAACAACGATCAACAGACCATAACTTCTTCATCCAAACTCGGTTTTTGACGAAAGAAGTTGTGTTAGATTCCTGGCAATGGGCCGATCGTTGTCATTCTAGTTTGGTGCAACTCTTAGAACTTTAATTTTTGAGAAATTTTTTTCCCTTGATCCAGATTCTGATCACTCCTTCCCACTAACATGATTTTGGACCCACAAAATTTGGTTATCTCATGAGTGTTGAACATTGTTATATTTCCCAAGTTCTATCATCTTGATTCTACCTGGAAAAATCACTATGACAACCACTTGTGTCACTGACATGCCTTTCCTTGCCTTTCAAATGGCTTGGTTCTTCAACCACTGTTCTCCTTTTGCTGCTAGCCCAATCCAACACTTTTTTGCTGATATAACACTTTTCTGAACAAAATTGATTCCTCGGTGCTTGGAAAACTAACTGATTTTCCTTCCCACTGAGAATCATGTTCCTCTTTTGCACAATGAGTGAACTACAACAATGAGTTCCAACTTCAATAAAAACAAGAAAAGAAATGACCATTCTTTTACCTCCAGGGTTCCAAACTCCACATTTGGAAGAATGAATTCACCATCTCCTTCTCTTCTTGGCATCAAAACATAAAATTGTCTACAATGGTTGCAAATATTCTCTTGACATATTGTCTCAAACATAAGATATTCATATTCAACCATTAATATGAAAAAAACATCATCCAAGAAACAACTTGATGACATATCCTCTTTCTCCTTCAAACCAACTAATTTCACAACATATGAACATCACCATGTACTCTCACATCTTGATGTCAAAACTTATTGACCAAACACAAGTCGACAAAACATAGCTCTTCAAACAACTTAATCTCAAGTCAAGAATAAGCATGTGTAATAATGTGACGATTATTTTCCAAAAACAAAAAGAATTTCACATTTCATGAAACACTTCGTCAACATCTCCTTTTCATCTTTGGAGACAAAATAAACTCTTCCAAGTCGATATGACATGCATGCAACACACAATTGATCAACACAAGTCGACACTTATGCACGTGCAAATGATCAACACTCTCAAGTTGACAACATACATGTTAAACAAAGCAATCAACCAACACAAGTCAATTACTCATGCATGTTCAAGCACAATGAAACCATTGAAATTCCACTGTTAATACACACAAACTCTCATGCATGTACAAAATTCTTCTACTCTCTCACAAGTACAATCATAATTACATGAACCCCATTCATATGTACATGTACTTAAAGCTGAAATAAATAATTTTTTCTACAATAAAGTGAGTCAACATAACTCCACTTTCAAACACCTTTTTTGCATAAACATACAACATGAATTCCATTGGAAAAGAAATGCATCAACATCAAAATACATGCAAAGTCTTAATTGGATAAGAAATCTAACCATCTCTTACCAAACCATTTCAATGGCACTTCTTTCAGCTGCACATCATCATCGTGTGAATCATCTTGACCTACATCGATTATGGAATCTTCTTTTCCATTCTTTCCATTCTCTTTCTCCACCTTCTTCAAATCACGTGGATGACTTGCTAGATACAAAGTCCAACACTTGTCTACAAGATGACCTTTCTTATGGAAATGAGTGCAAAATAATTTCCTCTTCTTTTCAACATGGTTTTCTTTGTCTTTGGCTTTCTACCTCCTTTGCTTCAAAAGTTTCCCATGCATGTCTATCTTCTTCCAACATCTTGAAACATTATGGTTATTCAAACCACAAAAGGAACATGCAACTTTTCTCCAAATCTTATGTGAAAATTTTCCATGTTTATCATAATCATGAGAAACTTGATTAAAAGCATATTTATAATTTGAAAATTCACCTTTTTCTCCTTCTTGAGGAGGTGAATTTGATGAGGTAGTGGCTCTCTTTAGAATACCAACAATTCATTGAAATAGTTTAGAGCTTTCAACATTCTCTTGTTTTCCATTCTTATTAGCTGCATGCTTATGAGCACCTTCTTGCAAAGTGGGTGTAAAATTTTTGCATTCCTCATGAACACAATCTTCACAAGCTTGAGGGAATGGACATGAAATGAATGTCCTTCTTGGAACACCTTCATGTGTCTCCTTGGCTTTAGAGCTTTCTGCAACACGTTGCCCGTAACCAAGACCCAAATACCTAGGCATTTCCTCAAAAACAATTGGCTCAACTATGCTTTGTGCATGTTTTCCAAATATTTTACCTTCAGAGCCCATCTTCATCAATAATTTGGACCCTATTCCTGTAGTGTGTCTTTCAAAAGCACCTACACATTCATTTTGAGAGTAAATTGAATATAGACTTGAATTGCATACCTCTTTTTCAAGTACATGCTTCGTTAAGGCTTCCTTGGCATCATGGAGCTGAGTCTCCATCTCATGCATCTTTTCAAGGTTTTCAATTGCAATATGGAGTTGAGTCTCCATCTCATGCATTCTTTCAAGATTCTCTTGCTTCTCCTCCTTCATGGAAATCAACTTCTCTTGAAATTTAATGCTCTCCCTCTTATCTTCATACTTCTCTTTCATCCTATCAATCATGATGTAGAGTTTCTGCAACATATCTTTATCAAAGAGTTTTTCTAAGGAAGATTGACTACAAGCATCACTTAATGAAGATTCCATCACACATGAAATGCATACAAATCTTTTGTGTTGTGATTTGAGATCTGAACTCTTAGTCTTGACTTCTTTTCCTTCATACATAAACTTGTAGGTTCACTGTGTACAAGTTTACAGTTAAATTCTCCTTGCACAGATTCAAAAACTGATAGCTATAGAAGAATAATATAATCTTGTCTAAAATGAGCTAATATGTTTCTCTGATACCAACTTATTCAACCTAATATTTTCAACCTAAGCTCTGATAACAACTTGATCTAAATATGGGAAAACTAGTTATTGCTATGCTAGCACCCTCATTAGTATTAAAAATGTGTTTAATGATCGGCTCATGTTAACCACTTGTGAAGGGGTTTATGTGTGTAGTTTCATGTGTTTTTTATGATCAAATTATGAGTTAATTATTTTTTTAAAAACTCATATACAACAACTGTAATGTATAAATATAACTCACACCAATCACATGGATGATAATGGAGTTCACCCCTCATGGGCTACATCTCCATAGACCTACTTTAACTAGATAGGCCCTCTTGGGATTATGAGTCAAATGTGTGATTACAAGCATTGGTGATACTCTAATGGATTTTTTTGACTACTCCATTAGCTTTAGAAGATATAAAAACCCCAAAATTGACTATTCAATCTCTAAATTTGGTTACCAGCTGATCTAGGCTTGACCTCCCATCTTGGTGGCCATGGGCTTGTTTAATCTCCAAAGTGACAAAAACAGCTTCAGATATGCTCCAACGCCTCTGCAAATTGTACCATTGTGTTCATAACATCAAATACATCCTAAAATGATTGTTCATTCACTCCATTTTTCCTTCAGCTGATCTGGGCATGACCTTCCTTCCTCATGGCCCTAGGATTCACAATTCTTCAAGTGACCAAAAACACCTGTAGATTTTCTCCTCTCCCTTTGTAAGTTGTTATAATGGATTCAGAGCATGTAAATCTGATAGGAATCACTAATCCTAAGCCAAAATTGGTGGAAAATATCTCAAGCTATGATCCATTAAAGTTTCCCCTAGATTCTCCCTCTAAATCTGGAAAACTGCCAACTAGCTCTAACAAATCTGGAAGTGGCGCTAAATTTGGGGAATCTGCCGAAACTGCCACCAACTGTTAACTGTGTATTAATTCTGGGATAAATGTGCTTAACTAGTGGATTAACACACATGAAGTGCAATTTTAAACTAGCGCTAACTCTTGGGCATATGAGAAGGTCTTATGCAAGGCGGGTTGGTCCCCTTCGTTTTTCCATCCCAGAATCTGCTGCAATTTAAATGTCATTTGGGTGCCACACCTTTCAAGTTATAAGGCTATGGCCCATTTTTAATAGGCAGTAGTGGAGTGGGGGATAGGGGAAATTTTAAGGATGGACGTTTATCTAAAAGTTTAGAAACCTTGGCAAATCTTAGTAGTCCCCAATATGTAAATTGTAAAATTTTTGATGTTATTTTTGTAAAAATATTTAGTTTTCTAATCATTTTATATTAGTATATATAAAAATTTTGCAATTTTTAGAGTAAAATAATTTTAACTATAAAATTTGGGCAGATAAATTAAAAAGAAAATGGAAATTGGCGAATCTTTCTTTTGGACAAAAACATGGAAAATTAGCCCACCTGCGAATATTAGCCCCTAAAATTTCCCCTAGTGGGGGAGGTCATGGGGTCGAGCCATGACCTCGCCCCTCATACACACTTTTGGAATAGTTTAAAACCTTTGAATGCCATTTTAAATACATGCTCCAACCTTATCAAACAGAATTTTCATATAATTAAAATGCACTGTGAATATGAATATGCCAACCGTATTAAATTGTAACTTTGGTTAGCCAACGTAATCGGACTATGGTTCCAACTATTTTAAATGTGATCCACCCATAGGTTATATGCCAATGTTTAATATATAAGCTCCAATATAGTTTGCAGACTTTGAAAACCTTTGCCATGTCTAAATATGTAACAACCCATTAATATATTCTCCAAGCCATATGATAATTCAGATTATATAGAATGTGGAGAAATTTAATATGTATATAAGGTTGTAATTTAATATATTATAATAATAATAATAATATATGATATTTAAAATCTTATAAAATATTATATATACATTAACCCAACCTTAATACATTAAAAAAAATAATTTCCAACACATAAATATCATGAACCCACATTCAACCTTGGAGTTCATTGGGCAATTTTTACCTTCACAAACCAAACTAGCAAATCCCACAGTGAAATTTGTCATAGTCCCATTGGGCGAAAACTGAAGAAAATTATTTGCATGGTGACTGGACTGCCATGTCATCAGCTTGTACCTCTTCTACAATTTATTTTTTTAATTAAATGTTCTGAACGACGATCAACAGACCATAACTTCTTCATCTGAACTCGTTTTTTGACAAAACGAGTTGCATTGGATTCGTAGCGATGGACTGGTTGCTGTCATTCTAGTTTGGTGCAATTTTGAGCTCTTCCATTTTTATCCAGGTGGATTTTGGTGGCCACCCTCCTATTCCACTTGGGGCCCCACCATTGTCTCTTTCAATTTTTTTTTTCACAACTTACTATTTTTAGTATTTTTTCGGGTCCTGAACTTCCTGAGCCGTTTCAAAGCCCCAAACAGAGATAGTATGCCAAAGTTACGTCTTCAAGAAGTTGAAACACCAATTTACCCAAACATGGCCCATAGTTTTGGCGCTTCGTCTCCTAGGATTAGGTTTTTGGACGTTTAGAGTTCTCAATTGTTTCTCCATAATAAATAGGCCCTCGAGCCTCATTGTAACACATTTCAGAGGTCTGTAGCCGCCACATATCTTCTCAGAGATTTTCTATCAGCACCCTAGCTATTTTATTTCCATCATGTTTGTAAGTATATTTCTGTGATTTGATATTAATGAAATGAAGCCTTATTTCCGCTGTATTTCTATGTTTATGGTTATTTCTATATTATGTTACATTCCTGCATAAATCCGGATCAGTGGTATCAGATCGTTTTTCTTTTTCTCGATCCTTCTTTGCATGTCCCCAACAAGGTCGGGGTATAAGGAGTTAGGGCTCAATTTGGCGAAACCTTTGCAAGATCAGCCTCGCAAGCCCCGATGAATGCCCATGGGGGATGAAAATAAAGATGAGGGAGCAGGAGATCCTATCAAAATATTACTCGAGGAGGCCCTCGAAAAACAAAGGAACGCGATGATGGATAACTTTGCCCAGATCCTTCAACGACTTCCCACCGACGGTGCATCTGCATCCAGCAGCCACTCTGGAGGCGCGACTCCCTTTAAGGTACAAGTAAACTTTGACATTCCCATATTTGAGGGTCAAATCGATGCAGATACCATAGATAGATGTGTTGGGAAAAATACTGAGAGGGGGGGGGGGTGAATCAGTATTTAGGACTTACTCAAAACTTTTTACTTTTCCATTCTCTAAAACCCATACGCTACTTTGCTGAAGCCAACTAGCGTATACACGTGGATATCCTTCATAAAACTCGTGTATACACAGAGATCTTATTATGCATTTATTTCTTTACTTAGGTCTATGCATCATTTGTTCATCAGATTTTTAGTTAACAGTAGGCATGTGCAGTAATAATAGAATAAACCATCACACATAAGCAACACACATGAACACCAGGATTTTAGGTGGAAACCCAAGTCGGGAGAAAACCACTGCTGCCGTTGTCTCATCCTTCAATATTTTATTATAGAGAAAACATCATACGACCATGTACTAGCGCAGACTCATACCAGCACGCAGCCACCCACCTGCAGAAGGCTACAACCATCTCTCATTTACCAGCCTCTCCTAGAAGGGAGCTACAACCCCCTGCTCTCGTTTACCAGCCTCTCCTGGAAGGGAGCTACGACCCCCTACTCTCGTTTACCAGCCTCTCCTGGAAGGGAGCTACAACCCCCTGACTGAAGGCTACAACCCTTAGCACTGCCATGGACCATGTTTCATCAATTTTCATTGTGGATCCAACCCTCACAATTAAGCTCAAGGAACATTCATCAAACCAACAACTTTCTCTATAACAGCATAATCAATATTCGAACAACCCAGATCATCATTGACAGATAGCAGTAAAACAACAGAACATATCATACATTTCATACCACATACTTCAGCAAACCCTAAATTACATATGCACTTTTCTTCATTGAACCTACGTATATACGCTCTTTCATAAATACCAACCCACGTATACATCTGCACACATTTCAAAACTAACTTGAATTCTCATACGCGCTTTCGCTGAATACAAGCCGCGTATATACACGCTTTCTCCTTGACGAACCTGCGTATAGATCTTCAGACATTTAGGGCAGTGCAGCTCTCTAGAATAGATAAACAGCTCAGATATTCATTCTTTACTTCAGCTCAGATTCACCAGATCATAGATCTAATCATTCCATAAATAGATCCAGAAGATACATATACATTTCAGATCTAGAGATCCCTCTTTATCATTTTCTTCATAGGTGCATCATAGATTCAGATCTATCATAAAACTGTTACCCTTTCCATTCAGACATACTTTAGAGTGAAGTATACATTCAAACCCAGACTCATGCACCCCATTGCACAATGAATTTCTTCTCCTTTAATAGATCTAGCCTTTGAAAATACCATGAGCCAAAACCACACAACTTCCGATGGTATTCCTGGACGGGATCACATAGACAATCCAGCGCTCAATAAAATGGGTCAATACCCTGGTAAAGTCCCTTGGTTTTATTAATTTAGAGTGAAATTAAGCATACGTGACTTGGCATGTACTTTTCCGCGTATATACGCGACTTATCCTCAACAAACCCGTGTATGCCTTGTGACATACCTTGTTTAACATTATTCTGGCACTTTCTGATATTTCTTTTCTTCTGTTACTTCTGAGCTACTTGTAGAACATCAGATTTAAATCATTAATAAACTCATCAAGCATCAAGAACAACTTCATTAAGTAGGTTTCCATCATCTTCATCAAGTGGGTTTCCATCAAGGACAACACTATGCATCATATTGCCAACAATCTCCCCCTTTGGACTTGATGGCAACCACGATGGTGTTTGATCACCACAACAGATAGATACATTAAGCATAATGATATTCTCCCCTATTCAAACACCATGTCACTCTCCCCCTTTGACATCAAGGGCAAAGGGCAGATCAAAACCAACACAAGGTTGTTTCCTCCTCATGTAGATAGAAGAGCGCTGTAGATCTGATGTGTACTAAAGTTACCATGCTCCCCCTAAGTTCATGCTGAATCTTCAAACATATTTTTCAATGAAGTACATGACTCTATGACCTTCCTATCACCAAGGACTCATACTTGCATCAAAGATCCAACCAAGTGGATTTACATATGAGACTCAAATACCCAACCAAGTGGGTTTACACAATTTGACTCAACTACCCAACCAAGAGGGTTTACACATTTTGACTCAAGTACCCAACCAAGTGGGTTTACATATTTGATCAAGTCCTTACATGACTGAATATTACAATTTTACATCATAGGTCTCAACATGAACTTTTCATCAAATTACAAATATGACTTTTTATGACCAGTACCAGAAAGACCTCAAGAGAGAGAGATCTTATTTCAGAATCATCATAATGCCAACAATGCATTACGCTCAGCAAGGCTAATGCTCCCCCTGAAAATGTGCATCCAAGCATCCTTTCCATATGACCAAGGCTCCTCCTTAGCTTGTGCAACCTGAAACTCTTTCAACAGCAAGTTATCAGCAACAATCTCTGCATGATCTGTCCTTATCTCTGAATCATAAGACTTCCATCTCATCCATGTGTGACAAAAAAGAATACTCTTCAGCAAAAAGCAAACAGGGCTCATCCATAATCTCATTATAAGAAACCATGTATCATGTCATCATCATTTATAACTGAGTAATAAGCAGATACAGTGCCAATAATACAATCATTAATAGTCAGACTGATGCTCCCCCTGAACCTTTGCTCCTGATCTTCAGCTGTCATACTAATTTTCTTATCATAAATGCATACGCGACTATCTCCACTGGAACTCGCATGTATACGTGGATTTAGTTCACAGAACCCGCGTATGTAAAGTGAAACATTGAAAACTTCACATTCCTTCATCTCTCCCTGAATTTGTACCACCTGTACCTATCTTCTTCACATCAGATGCTCTGTCAGAAATAAACATAACCAGAATAACCAAAACCATCATGGGAATCACCATACATTGCTCCCCCTGTGACGATACATTACTAATCCCTATAATGTATCTCACATTACTCCTGTAGTCATTATGAGAAGTAAGCTTTTAGAAGCGGATGACTGCAGTAGGGTCAATATTCCCTACGTTTCTGACCGATCCTCCTTCTTTTTCCAACTTTTCTTGAACTTTCGAAATGTGTGCTGGAAATCATCCAATTTCTCATATCTGTTGATCCTGCATTCTTTTTCCACATGTCCATACTTGTTACAAGCATAACATCTCATGTGACCAGAGAAGTAAGCATAAGGATCATAGTGTGTTTCTCTACTCTTCCTGCTATTGCAATCAGCTACTTTATGACCATACTTTCTGCATGAAAAACAATATCCCTTGAAGCAACCAGAGTACCTTTCTGTGTAGAATCTGTTTGTTTGTGACTGAAACAATCTGCTTCTGCAATTGGCTGCAACATGCCCATAATTATGACATTTAAAGAATTCAACATTATTGAATGATTTCCTTTGAGTGTTCATGATTTTCGTTTGACTTCTTGTTTCTTTCAACTCTTCAGGTTTTGCATTGACATCCTTTGAATCTTTAGCACTTCCTTGTGAACTAGATTCTCCTTTAACAGTTTCATGAAAACCAAGACCAAGTTTAATAGTAGGAGACCTTTGATTCCTAAGAATATTGTCCAGAATCTTAGTACTATCTTGAAACCTCAAGAGTTTATCCTTTTCTTCTAATTTACCTTTGAGAATGTTTACCTCAACCTCCAATTTTTGGCATTGCTTCTTCATGCTTTCTTCGACCCTTTTTCCTTCTTCTACTTGATCATTCAATTTTAAAATTTCTTCCTTCAACCAATTTTCTTGTTCTTCACATGTTTGTAGCAGTTCTTCATTCTTCTTATTGGATTTTTCCAGATTTCTTTGAGAGAGATGATTTCTGCTTCAAGTCCTTCCTTTTCAAATGGTAGGGGTTCTTCATTCTTCTTATTTGATTTTTCCAGATCTTCTTTGAGAGAGATGATTTCTGCTTCAAGTTTTTCACTTCGATTGGTTGCGTAAACATACAACTTTTGATACTTGTCTATTTGTCCATTCAGTAATTCTTTCTGTTCATTCATTCTATAGATCATATCTTTGTAGATAGATTCTTTCTTATGAAATTGATTCCAATCATTACTTTCATCATTGATCTTGAGATTTGCTTCTAGACTTATACTGTTACTTTCACTATCTTCACCATTGCATGCACACGAAAGTGAATCACAAGAACAACAATCAATACCTGTTTCATCTTCTCCATTTTCTGCTGCACATGTTTTCTGAGGTATTTCCTTTCCTTGAGTAGCCTTCTTCTTTTTCTTCTTTGCCATGAGCACTTGTAGATCTTGGTCATAATCTTCTTCATCCTCATCATTCTCTTCATTTGTATAATAACTCTTTCTCTTTTCAAATTGTTTCCCTTTTTCATGATTTTCTTCATAAGGACATTTAGCAGCATAATGACCAACTCTCCCACAAGTAAAACACTAAGGGTAGCTTACCTTTGAATCTTCCAGTACCTGGTTGGAGTCTCCTTACAAAATTTGCTTCTTCTTCTTCTAATATATAACTTGATTCCTTGACAACTTCCTTTTCTTTTCCTTTTGCACACGCCTTAAAAGCAGCTTCTTTGATTTGAGGGGGACCTCCTTGTCTCATTTCATAAGCAGTCAGAATACCATGTAGTTGAACAATAGTAAGAGTTTGCAGATCTTGCCTTTCTTCAATAGCTGACACTTTTGACTCAAATTTTGAAGTTAAAGATCTTAAGACTTTTTCCACCAAAGTAGTATCGGTTATGGTTTCACCCAAACTTCTCATACGATTTACAATATCATCTAGACATAAAAAGAAACTGGCAATACTCTCATCACTATGCATCCTTAAATTTTCATATTCAATTCGGAGAGTTTGGAGTTTTGCACTTTTTACCTTTGTATCTCCTTCATAGCTCAGAATGATTTTGTCCCATATTTATTTTGCTGAATTTAGCTGCATCACTTTAGCAAATTCTGGTTCAGACATGCTTCCTAATAAGACATTGACGGCTTTGGCATCGATTTCATATTTCTTCCTTTCTGCTGCATCAGTAGGAATACTTGCCGGATACTGATAACCTCCTTCCACGATTGCCCATACTTCTGCACCAAGACTTTGCAGATATGCTTTTGTTCGTATCTTCCAGAATAACAGATTATTTCCATTGAATAGAGGTGGCCTTATAGACATTATCCCTTCATGACTTCCCATTGCGACGGATCTCCTTCAAGCGATCAAGCTTCTGCAGAAGGACCTGCTCTGATACCAATTGTTGGGAAAAATACTGAGAGGGGGGGGTGAATCAGTATTTAGGACTTACTCAAAACTTTTTACTTTTTCTTACTTCAAAACACATACGCGACTTTCCTGAAGCCAACTCGCGTATACACGCGGATATACTTAATAAAACATGCGTATGTCCAGCAATCTTATTATGCAGATAATTCTTCACTTATATCATTCCATAATTCATTCATTAGATGTTCAATAAATAGTAAGCATGAGCAGTAATAACAGAATAAACCATCACACATAAGCAACACACATGAACACCAGGATTTTAGGTGGAAACCCAAGTCGGGAGAAAACCACCGCTGTCGTTGTCTCAACCTTCAATATTTTATTATAGAGAAAACATCTTACAACCATGTACTGGCGCAGACTCATACCAGCACGCAGGCACCCACCTGCAGAAGGCTACAACCTTCTCTCGTTTACCAGCCTCTCCTGGAAGGGAGCTACAACCCCCTGCTCTCGTTTACCAGCCTCTCCTGGAAGGGAGCGACAACCCCTTGCTCTCATTTACCAGCCTCTCCTGGAAGGGAGCTACAACCCCCTGACTGAAGGCTTCAACCTTCAACACCTTTGTGGACCACGTTTCATCAATTTTCATACTGGATCCAACCCACACAATTAAGCTCAAGGAACATTCATCAAACCAACAACTTGCTCTATAGCAGCATAATCAATATTCGAACAACCCAGATCATCATTGACAAAGAGCAGTAAAACAACAGAACATATCAGACATTTCATACCACATACTTCAGCAAACCCTAAATTACATACGCACTTTTTCTTCACTGAACCTGCATATATATGCACGTTCACAAATACCAACCTGTGTATACATTCGCACACATTTCAGAGTTGACTTCAATTCCATACGCGCTTTCTCTGAATACAAGCCGCGTATATACGCACTTTCTCCTCGACGAACCTACGTATAGATCTTCAAATATTATGGGGCAGCACAATTCTTCAGAACAGATATATAAATCAGATTTTACCCTTCACTTCAGACAGATGTTTGCCATATCACAAATCTAATCATTCCATAAACAGATCTAGAAAATACATATACATTTCAGATCTAGAGATCCCTCTTCATCATTTTCTTCATAGGTGCATCATAGATTCAGATCTATCATCAAACTGTTACCCTTTCCATTCAGACATACTTCAGAGTGAAGTATACATTCAAACCCAGACTCATGCACACCCATTGCACAATGAATTTCTTCTCCTTAAATATATCTAGCCTTTGACAATACCATGAGCCAAAACCACACAACTTCTGATGGTATTCCTGGACGGGATCACATAGACAATCCAGCGCTCAATACAATGGGTCAATACCATGGTAGTAACCCCTGGTTTTATTCTTTTAGAGTGCAATTGAGCATACGCGACTTGGCACGTACTTTTCCACGTGCATACGCTACTTCTCCTAAACAAACCCGCGTATGCTTTGTGTCACACACTTTTCATCATTGTTCTGGCCCTTACTGATATTTCTTCCTCTGGTACTTCTGAGATACTTGTAGAACATCATATTTACATCATTAATAAACTCATCAAGTGAAGACCAACTTCATTAAGTAGGATTCCATCATCTTCATCAAGTGAGTTGCCTCCAAGGACAACACTCTGCATCATATTGCCAACGAG
>JAXQQM020061486.1:0-23934 GCA_034641835.2 Pinus albicaulis | reverse complement strand
GTGTGAAACTGCCCGCACTGTGCAAAAGAACAAAGTGTGGTCCCCAGAAAAGTTCAAGAAAAATGTAAAATATTTCAAAATTTTCAACAACAGAGAAAACCTAAGCTACCCAGGCAGATATCCATCAATAAAAAACCAGGAAAAACTTTTCCTCAAATAAAAATAAAAGAGAACCAAAAACAACAAGTTCTTTCCCCAGTGGAGTCGCCAATTTTTTGGCCGGATAAATCGTTCTTGCGGACAAGACCGATCTCCCTAGTGTCAGAAGACAATCTAGCAACAAACGAACAACTAAGTTTGTCTTTCTCTAAATATATTCGTTTTACAAATAAATGCTATGAAGGTGTCGATCCTACCTTGGATCCAAATGCTTATTTGCGGTCGTAGTACTTCCATCGCATCAATAATACTAAGATAATACTTTCTTGCGACAAAAGAGCTCTTGTTGCGACGAAGGATTATTGATGCGACGAAATCACTACGACCACAAATAAGCATTTGGATCTAAGGTAGGATCGACACCTTCATAGCATTTATTTGTAAAACAAATATATCTAGAGAAAGACAAACTTAGTTGTTTGTTTGTTCATCTTGAAAGCCCACGACACTAGGAGAGATAGCCATCCTCTGCGTGTTATCCATCCAATACCAGGCCTTACCTCCCCTATTTTTGAACTCCTTCCACCCCTAATTATGCTTAGTTCGGATATATTGTTTATTTTTAGCTAAAAGGGTGCTATAATCTTAAGGTATTTTAAATTAATATAATAAGTGTCATTTTGCCTTAAACTTGAAGCATTATTTGATCTAGCTGTATCTTTATTGAATTACCACTCCAACTCATCTAGAACTCGTGAAGATTTAATTTTATTCAAAATAGCTCCGCAAATTTTTGAAAACAGCTCGTGCAGCCACATTTCCTGTAGCTGTTCTCTATTTCCTGCAGCCAATATTCCGAATTTCCCGCAGCATATCTGGATTTCCCGCAGCAGTTCCAGATTTCCCGCAAAAACCATGATTTCCTGTAGCGACATCAATGGTTGACTATATTTTACTTATTACCAAATCCAACAAAAACATGGGTTTTGTGGGTAATTCGTTGCACATGAAGGCTATCCTATTGGCTGCTTTGAACCTCTTTTTGAAACAACCCAAACTTATAGCTTTCTCCTTGTGACCATATTTCCTACAGCTTTAGCTATGTAATAGAAATCGTCTAATCCATGCTTTCAGTCATGGATTGGACTCAATAGAAGAAAAATTCGACAGTCTAGACCTATATTATTGGATGATAGATTAGATTAGTCATTCGAGCCAAATATGGGCTTCAAATATTGTATAAAAGGAGATGTATTTCATATTGTAAGGGGTTGGGTTGGGATTTCTTCTCATAAGAAAGATACCAGACTATACTTGATGGTATTTCCAGATTAATAAAATATTATATGTTATGTTTACCTTTATGAGTAGCTTCTTCAACTTTTGAAGGAGTTGTGATTGAGGGAGGGCCCCCTTTTCTCACAACTCCCACGGCATAGTGTGTGTTTTATTTCTGTTTCATTTATGCATCAATAATTCCTGTACACAACTATTTCTTTCTTTCTACATTTCTTGCAGCAAAATGTTAATTGGTTAAGTGATTTAATTCTTTATGTTAATGAGTTCTTTTCATTTTATCAATGTTTGGATTCATGCTCTTTAATTTGGATTCTTTATTGTGGTTGATCTTTTATATTTTCTTGCATCAATATCAGCAAACCCAAGTGTTGTAGAGAGATGATATAAGCCACTCCATAGCCAATGCTGCTAAAGTATTGATACGGGAAAGAAGCATGAGTTGTTTATTTTTTGATCTTTATCTTTTCATGGTCAATATCATCAATCCTATGTGTTGTAGAAGGATGATATATGCCACTCGATAGCCATTGCTGCCAAGTATTGACATAGGAAAGAAGCCTAAGTTGATGTGTGTATAATTTATCAACACTTGAAGTAATAAGCCTGCATATATTTTGCATAGCATCTCACAAGCTTACCTACCCTAGGTTGACAATTGATGATTGGAAAATTATACATCTATAATTTTATTCAACATTTTGTCGCTGCAGGAAATTTATGTTCATGTGCTGCATAAATTACCTATGTCGCTGCAAGAAATTAAACTTAGATCAAGTTGAAAATTTATTGGAAAATTATAAGTCTATAATTTGACTCAACAGTGACTATATGACAAAATATGATAACTTTGTATAAGTTTTTCATGTAGGAGGCATAAACAAACTTTCCATATAATTAGAAGAGATAACCAACCAGGGGAGTATTGACTCAATAACAAGGTTTTAACTCTTGTAAGTCAAACTAAAGCCCATCCCAATTGAGGAAAGACTTGCTTTTGAGTTTTTTGTTCAAGGGAGACACAACTGACTTTAGCTACCATCAATTACAGAATTAATGTCCCGTTCCCTCTCTTTTTTGAAATATATAAATTTTTTTGTCTTTTTCATATTAAGAGCTTAAAAATAAATAAAATAATCCCTATAGTAAAGTGGAAAGAACGAGTGTCATAATACCTATGTGTTATTTCCTGGGACTGGAACATTCCTATGCTCAATGCAAGGTGATGAAATTGGTCAATAAAACTCAAAGGAGTCATTCTCTCCACAAGCATAAGGTGTCAAGTTGAAGAGGCTAAGTGATTGTAGGGTCAATTTTGTGGAAAATACATGGACAAAAAGTGGCTTATACACGAGTCCAAGTGAATTTGGATTAAGGCCAAGAGGTACAAATAGTCAACATGCAATGCAACAGTACAAATCAACAAGTGGGAGCCTCTAGGGTATAAATACAGAAAATAGAGAAGAAGAAGGAGAATGAAGCTTCATCGCAAAGGTCATGGTGGGACTAAAGAGGACTCCCGAGCCTACTTAATCTTTTCAGCATGGGCAACATATGCTAGCGAGGATCTAACTAGGAAGCCCATGTAAATTATGGCTCTACCATCATGTCATTATTTTATAAGTCGACGAGTGAAAATTATTTAAGAATCATAACATGATGGGATTGACCCTCTGGCAGCATTTCACAGTATGGAGACTAGAATGCATAATGCAATGGAAAAAATGATCTTCCCTAACCTATATGCCAGTGACAAAAACAATACCTGCCATGTCAGGTAAGCGGTCACAGAATCAAAGTGGTAAGAATGTCTCAAAGTCTTCAATTTGTCTAGAAAACAACCTATCCCAGCACTTAAAGCCAAAAGGGTCATAAAGTTTATAAAAAATCCAAAAATGGACATAAAATTTAGAAAAGTGGGTTTTTGAAATTTCACTATAAATAGACCTTTTGACTTACAATTTGTCATTTTTGTTTTGGAAATTTGAGAAAAAGAGCTATGGATCAAAAAACCGGCAACCATAATCCATCCAATTTCTTAGCCAAATCAGCCATCAAACTTCTAGGTAATCCCCTAAATCGATTTCTTGATGAAATTTTATTCATTTCAAGTAATTTTCATGAATTTTGACCATAGGGATTTAGTTTTTGGATTTTATATCTACATGTATGTGGGTTGGATATATTAACGTCGCATATATGGAATCCCTATACATGATTGTGTATGAAGTTGACCCATGGATACACAGTCCAATTTTTTTTAAAACAATTTTAACAAATGAAAACACTTGAATGTGTAGGATGTCAATTAGTTGGAGAGAAAGAGAGCATAGTGAAATTGATAATGAGGTTATGAATGATCCACTAGCATTGGATTCGCTAAGAAGATGTGGATTGTTGAAATTTTTCAAAATGTCGAATATGAAAACCAATACAAGATTGATGGAAATGGTCGTTAGTTACTCAGATATGGAAGAGGATGCTTTTATGATTGATTATATACCCATGTGCATCGAAATAGAATATATATATTTCATCATTGGACTTTATTGGAGAGTAGAGTTGACTAATTTTCAAGGGAAGGCCCGAGGAGACCTTAATGTGGAGGAATATATTTGCATATACTACCCAACAAATACTGAAAAGGTAGGGACATAGATCCTAATAAAATATGTGGAGGGATTGCATATGAGGATTCTCCTTTTTACAATTGTCAGGGTAGCTAGATCAGCCTCATTGCACCAAGCATCATGTGGTACAATGAGTCTAGTAGTATATTTCCTTACCACAGTATATGACTGGTGTACACCCCTTCCCATCAATATGAAAAAACCACTGACTTATATCAAGAATAACAAGAAAAATAATTTTGGATATGGCACAATACTTTGTACTTTCTTCTTTGAGAGATTACCAGGTCTTTGACCCAATATTATTTCCACCATCAGCAGCCCAAGAGATCTATGGATATCTATATGGGTTGACTTGATGAAGAGACTAGGGGTTGGTGACGTCCCAATAACTGCATTCGATGACAATTTATTCCTTTGGTGGGGAGAAAATTTCATTTCCATCGAGAACTACCCCTACGCAAGCATGGATTTCATAGTAGATCCAGATCTAGTACTTCCATCCAGTGCTGCATGGGGAGCCATTGGTAAAATTGTTTTTAAAACTTTTTAATGTTATTTGATTTTTTTGGATTTCAATTATTTTTTATGAGACAAAAATTATTACAAAGTTTTTTTATCATGACACAGATGTGGGACCCGTAAGACCTGAGGGACTACCTAGGCATAGGCGTCGCAGAAGAGAAGTGGAAGGTGTCACTACTGAGATCGAAAGAGTTCTTCATGTTGTACAAAGTAACTTAGAGAGTTTGACTTTCCAAGTTCGCATGGCAGCAGTGGAGGATCTACCAGAGGCCATGTAGAGCCACACAGTAGGAATACCACGAGACTAGGTGCGAATTTTCCAACGTGTGACAACTGCCATAGTCATTTTCCGAGATGCACATCCAGGGCAAGGCCCCTAGACATAGATTAGAGATGACTCGATCCTTGTGATAGACATGATTGGGCTTAAGCCCTAATTTTTTAGGACACTTTTGTCCCAATTTTGTAATAATATTTTGAACATATCACTCCTATCTATATACAAACAGTTTCATGATGTGACGACCATATATACAAATGATGTTTGATTATTTTTCATTTTTAATCTGATGAATGATTTATATGCAAATCTAATGCTTGATTAGCTATGGAATCAACAAATGAGTTTTCTGATTGTGGAATACGAATAAATCTGATCAAATTAAATGACCTATGTAATAAATGCACTCTCAGAAATTGGCTATATAAATAAGGATCTCTAGCACGATATATGTTATTTAATTGAGACACCACCAGTTGTTAATCCAAATACACTACTAACGAATCAAAACTAAGAGATATCGCTTCAGATAGTAGATTAACAATATTATTATATTTAGAAACATTATTTGAAGCAGGACTGATACATATGCCCCTTGAAACTAAAAAATATCTGGATGGATAGTAAATTACCCAAGCTGTGAAAGCCAAATTCCGGGTATGTAGACTAACACCATCGTCAAATCCTAAATAGAAATTTTCATCCATAAATACCTGCCAAGGCAGATCGAAAATATCCATGTCACTATGAAACTTATAGAAATATATGCAAAAACATACAATATCTACAAAACCAAGAAAATTCTATTCATAATACTTTTTAAGATAGAGCCCATTTCTAGGCTCTGCCAGCTCACTTCGATTAAATTCAACTAATTCGTAAGCTCCATTTTTCAAGACTTTTTTAATGATAAAAGGATCGTACCACATGGATTTAAAATTTCCTACCTTTAAGTAGCCTTTTTCTTGGTCATAGACCAGGACAAGGTTACCTTCAGATAAAACCCTAGGATGTGCAGTCTTATCATACTGGAATTTTCATCCTCTTCTTATGAGCTTCGTTGATCATGGATGCGTCTCAACGCTTCTCATCTAGATGTTCCAAATAAATGAGACACTCTTCAAGACTGGTATTGTCTGGAAGAAGTTGAACAACTAGTTTAAGAGAAGGAATTTCACATTCCACATGGAAGATTGATTCCAACCCATAAACTAGTTGAAAAGGAGTGAAACCAGTTGCGGTCTTAACTGACATTGGGTATGCCCAAAGAGCAGGATGCAACATAATGTGCCAATTGGATCGATATTTATTAATTTTCCTTTGCAGGATAAATTTCAAGGATTTATTCATGGCTTCCACTTGCCCATTGGCTTTAGGACAACAAGGAGGTAAATTCTCCTGTCGGAAACCTAACTTGAGAGCAAATTTAGCCATCATGTTTTTTCTGGAAATGACTGCCATGGCCAGTCACAATACCTTTAAGGATACTAAAATGAGAAATGACTTGGTTGAATAGACACAGGGTTGAGTTTTCACCATCGTTTGCAAAATTAGGCATAGCTTCAGTCCACTTAGTGAGTATATCCTCGGTGAATGAGGTATATGAAACCTGCCTTAAGCAACTTCTCAACCTCGACTTTGACATCTGCTGCTTTTCTAGGGTCTACCAATCAAAGCTTTTTATATATAGGCTTATCATTCTCATAAGTTTTGATCTCATGCTGGACTATTGATGGATCAATTCTAGGCATTTCATCATAAGACCAAGTGAACACATTGCAGAATTCTTTGAAAATATCGGTGTAGATTTTAATTTCTTCAGGGGAACACTCGACTCTGATGGAAAAATTCCCTATTATACTAGGATCCCTTGATATTTTCACAAAAATTGTTTCTGAAATGATATACATATTACCTTCAGCAAAAAATTGTGCTGGAGCTAAAGGATTTAGGATTGTGTGAACATAACCAATTGATGAAAGGTCAAACAAACTTGAATCTACTTCACGCAAGTCTCAGAGGAAATATGACCAATGATGAAAATAATACCACAGTCTTTCCACACCTGTCATCACTTCTAGGATTGCCTCCTCAGATGGAAAAACAATATCAAGGCAATCCATAGAAGAAGTTGAGTTAATAGTCCAAGTCGGAGCCACATCTCCATCCAGTACATCCTCTAACGAAAGAGGAGTAGGATCGAAATCTACAGTGTTAACAATAAATTGATAAGAAATTTCAACTGCAGACATAGGATATACGATCCCACCCACTTTCCATTCTTCAAATATGGTCGTATAAGAGGGTAAGGGAAAGGGTATAAAAAATAATGAGTTCTGAAGAACTCTCTTCGATATGGGGCCTTGGATGATGAAATGGAATTTATTGGAGTGATAGGAGACAAAAGATCAAAAGTACCCATCAATGAGGAATACATTCTAAATCCTAGATTCTGAATGGGCTGCTTTTCAGTCTTCATCCAAGGAACAGTAGAACCATAGGATGCGTTGGAATCTTTCGGAGAATAATCCATCTGATCAACAGTAAAAATTATCCCATCATGGAGAAAGCATAGGATGTGAAATAATGATGATACAATAGCATCTATTTCATAAATCCAATTTCATCCCAATAGAAGGTTATAGTCCAAATTATAATAAACTATTTCTACCTCAATATTGACGACCTTGCCCCCAACATAGATTGGGAAAGGTTGGAACAATGCCATGCAGCCTGTGAGAATGACCATCAAATGCAGTCAAGAGAGTAGGTGAAGGAACATATTGATGAGATCTGATTGCTTTCCAACATGCAATGGACATGACACATGTGGAAGCTCCTTCATCAACTATAGTTCGAAAAATGTTCATCTTTCGATATGTAGATTTAATCTGGAAGACCATGTGATGAGGGAGTCTCTTCTTGATATTTGACATGTAAAATGTAATAATAAGAGATTTTTTAAAATCTATCACCATGATGGCAGTGAGCAGTGCGCTCCTTTGTGTTGGGCACCATTGGAGTACCTCTAATGTATAAATCGCACAAGGGATTTGAGCCAGATATTCTACAATGGAGTAGTTATGGGCTGCCTTGGCATTAGGATTACTCATCGAACATTTTACAGAGCCTTTCGGCATCCGAGGTATAACCTCAATTGCGGGTCTCTCAATATCGAGTGGCTCTAAAACATCAGGAGAAACCTTAGTCTTAGAGGATTTTGGTTCACCATAATCACGTGACCTTGTTGCAATGTCAATATGAGAACTCATCATGTATAAATTTGAAGGATTTATGCTTCCTAGTTTCCCCCTGTAGGGGTTTCAGTATTAGCATTCCCACCACCAAGAATTTGCTGCCCTTGGGGAAAAGGATTAGTCAGGACAACATGGGAGATAGAAGAACCCCGCTGAGTTAAAAAGCACTAAGCATCCTGAATCTTCAGGAAAAGATGAGTTAAATGGTCTCAAGTGCACAATTTGAAAAGAAACTTAACTTTTTTTTTTACTCTTTTTTACTATCCCCGACATCATTGCTGGTTTTTTTCACATTACCCTTCCCCATCCTTACCTTTCTTCTTATTGCGTCCCTTCTTCTTCCCATCAGATTTTTGATTTCCTTTGGGGTTACAGGATTGGACAAAATTAATAGTTAATGGTTGAGAAGGCATGGACACTGACGACGATGCCTGAATTGAAGAAGTATTTTGTAATCACAACTACTATAATTTATTTAAGATGATAACCCTATTGTTATGGATTGATCCAACTAGCCTGTCAACATGGGGACCTGGCTTAGGCTTGGATAAATCTATCTTGGATCGAGGAGCATCCAACAAAAACTTATTAAAAATCCCAAACTAAGAATATATAAGTTATAATTGTTGGGCTCTAAAGATAGCTTTCTCTTCAGTAAATACCCCAGAGAGTGATATATCCTTCGATATTTCTCGCTATAAATATTTTAAGAACCATTCCATAAGGAATTCATTATCAATATAGGCCTTAATGAGTCTCTTCCTTCTTCGTCATTCATGAATATGGTCGAAAATGCAATTTGCCTTATCCTATTGGAAATTTGTCAATAGCTCAATTCCAGCATCATAGCAGATGATAAACTGAAAATGATTTAAGAACATAGTATCCAATTCACCAAATGAAGAAAATGTATTCCCACTAAGTTCTATGTACCACTTGGCATTATTTCCACTCAAGGTGCTTTGAAATAATCTCAAGCTAATTGAATTGTCAAAAGGGATTTAGATGAACACCATAGATGGAAATTTGTTACATGGTCAACTGGATCCTCCCCATACATCCCTTCAAATTTTGGGATATCTGATGGAATTTTGGTAGGAACCGGAGGCCAAGCCGAGCTATATCGAATTGGATCGTTAGTCAATTTTGAAAGATCTAGAAAATTTAGGCTTCTCGGGAATGGTAAGCACAAATGACCTTGATAATTCCACCCACCATGGGAGGGATTCCCAAAATTTTGAAAATAATAACCTGGATTTGTTGAACCACCAGGTTGCCAAGGATTGCTTGTAGAAGACACTGAATTGTAAGGAAAACCCTGTGGTCCAGAAAAATTTGGAGTATGAACTCCTCCTACCAAAGGGTTACCATAACCAGGAATATTTCCCCCAATCGAGGTATTGAAAGGAGAGGAGAGCCCTTGTTAAGGGTTCCACGCATTGGCGAAGGGAGAAAAACCCTAAGAGGTTCCTACGAAGGATAAAGGAATATTCCCCTGTTGACCAGAAACAAACTGATTCTCAGTTCCTAAATCACTAAAAGCAGGGTTATTCCATCCCTGAAAAGGATTGAAGCCTTAACCTCCTTGAAAAGGATTGAAACCTTGACATTGAGAGGAGAAAGGAAAAGAGCCTAGAGAAGGGTCACAATGAGGGATATGACCTCCTCCAAAAGGAAAACCCTAGAAATATGCTGAACCACTAGCCATAGAAGACATAGGTGTGGAGACAATAGAAGAAATGGTTAAAGGAACTGAGGGAATTGTAGTATAATACATCCAAAATGAAAAGGAACCAATGTGGGAAGAAAGATCTTGGGTGCCCCCACTCGAATATGGAATGGAGGTAGATCCAAATATTGTAGTATTAGGAGTGATAGTTTATATAGAAATTGTACCTCCTCCTTCAATTGAAAGAGTAGTATGCACACTAGAAGTACTCATAGTCGAAATTGTGTTCCTAGCAGTGGCCATCAAAAGAAAATAAGGAGAAAAAGTAGTTTTTCCGACATGTGAGTCATGGTCCCAATGTATAATACAACTTTCGAAAAACTAGGAGAAAGAGGTGAAGAGTTGTAGGAGACTCATGAATCTCTTCAGTTCAACCTCATATTCTGACTGGAGAAAGAACCCTATAAAGGAGAGGAGTACTCCTGTCCAAACGATGATCTCTTTCTCTTCAGTTCAACCTCATATTCTGACTGGAGAAAGAACCCTATAAAGGAGAGGAGTACTCCTGTCCAAACGATGAATTACACTAGGACCACCCTCTGAAACTATATTCCCAAGCGAAGGATCACTCTCCAACACGTTGGCTGATACTGATAGAAAATCACCAACAAAATTCCTCCTACGCCTTCTAGGAGAAGGCTAGGAACTCGCATGTGAGATCCCATGAAGCCTCCTAGATTGATGAACTGATCGATCAACCACCTTTAATTATTAACATAACTTGTAGAGACAAAAAATTGTAAAGCTATGGTAGTCTAGGGTCAAACAACATTCTCTCAAATGTCCCTAAATATGCAACCAATCAAGCTACTTTCATGTATTTCCACTCCGGGTGATTAGTACTAGACACAAAAATACAAGAAAGTGAATATATAAGGACCTTTCAAAAATATTCTAGGGTAATTATGCCCTAGGACTACTAGTGAAGGTAACATAAGCAGTTATGTTGACCTCCAGATAAAAGCCTTTGCCAGTGCAAGTAACCGAGCTTCGAAAGGGCACCCTCCAGAAGTACTAATGAAGGTGGTGCAATGTCTGCCTTTCATACCATGGGTATTCCCCCTCGCAATCACCTATGTGATTCCTAGGAATGAAAAATAATTTTACCAATTCGTATCAGCAGCTGGGCAGAATAGTCTTTGGTCAGGATTCAACAAGTAGGATAGGGGGTATCTCTCTTCCCTGCTTTAACTTGCCCTCGTGCTTGACTCCCTTTTTAGGAGAGCTTTCCCAGACAACTTAACGACACTATATTGCACTCTTTTAATCAACTTCTAAGTTTAAATTTAGAGTGGCCTTGGAGATTTAACTCTCCACACACCTATTCCAAGGCCTTAATGAACTAGACTAGTTGATGTATTTAATGACAAGTCAAAAAATTCTAGTTCATTTTAGTTTTTATTGATTGATTTTAATGGTTTTTCTTAAGCCAGGAGTGATATGGAAGTGAAACTTATGGTGTTATGGATGCAAGAAGAAATCAATAAAAACCTGACTACATGAAAAATGCAACTTTTTCTTCGATGAAAGATTTTACAAAGGGAACTACGAACAAACTAATGAAAGCAATTTCTTTTCTTTTCTCTTTTCAAAATACACACTCACACATTCAAAATCTACAAAAAGACTAAAAATTCTTACAGTGAAACTATTATAATGAAAACTACAAATTTCTAATGCAAAATTCTAGGATTATTCTAAAAAAAGCAAGTGTGTTTCCCAAAAAACAGGCCAAAAACTTGACACAAGGAGGGGAAAATTCAAACAAGAACTAAATTTCCCAAAATCAAGAAAAATCAGCCACATGAAAAACTTTACACTTGCTCAAAAATTGTAAGGAGGCCTAAAAAACAAAACCAAAAGAAAAAATAAAAGGCACACAAAGATGTTTTTTTCTTTTTCCTTTTTAAGGATGCAAAGATTTTTTGAGAAAGTAAAAACTACCAAAAGACTTCAAGGTCACAAAATTGAGAAAAAAGGACCTCAAGTTCCATAGGCCATATAAATCATTAACATGACAAGACTTAACAAATGGAAATAGGCTACAAACTCAAACAAATTGACTTGATCAGTAGCACAACAACTTTAGCGAGAAATAAAATTTCAATAAGACCAAGAAAACTCTTCTAAATTGCAAGAAGTACCTTTCTAAAAAACCAATAAAAACCAAGAAAGCTGATGAAAGAAAAGCAAAGGCGAAGTAATATAAAGGCTGGGTATAAAAAAATTAATGCTAATTCACTGTTCCAAATGCTCATAACAACCAAGAAATTCAACAAGAAGCCTTGACCCCAAACAAAAAAATTGACTATTCACCAAAAAGGGAAAACCCTATGTTGACTACGTTTTTCACCAAGAAAGGTAGGAAACTAAAAAATTGAAAAAAGCAAGACTCTCTCAGACCATAAATGATTAAACAAAAGGAATAAAAAATAGGGAAAACCCTTTACTAGACTCAGAATCCAAAAATTTCATTTGAAACCAAAAGTGCACAGCTTGATAGTAACATACTTGCGTATATACGCAACTGTTGGCTCAAGGGGTCCTGACCCAGGTTCGAAGGTTAAGTTTTGCCAACAAACCCCTATACTACTGGCCTTTTTGGTAGTGGCTTTCTTGCGCAGGCCAAAGTCTCACCCGAAGTAGTATGGGAGGGTGCTAGAACCAGGTTTCCGCACCCTGGGAGAGGTCAGGTAAGTCAGGCAGAGCTGCGTTCAACTTGAAAATGATCAGATCACATATTACATAACCCATATCTATTAGCTCCTCCACATCCATGTGAGAAATATCATGTATACTTGCAACAAATCACAGATATAGGAAAATAAGGCAACTATCATAGCTATTCTTGCATGAATTCTAATAAATAGATTTAGATCAACGGTCAATGGATCATAAACACATGGCATAGTTACTTGCGGAGCTCAATATAGAATTATGCATTCCATAATAGACCCAGATCACAGTATAAACACGTAACACCAGTATTTGCGCAACTTAAATCAATGACACAGAGCATACATAAACAAATATCACAGATCCAATAGATTCAGATATTTCAATAGCCTTTCGCATTCATTAATCCTTCAGTTACTTTTACAATACCCAAAAAACCCAACCTGCACACATAGCAGCAGGGTCCGCACACAGCAGGATTGAGGATCTCCGTGCACATAGCCAACAGGAGTCCTTTCCCCAAAAACCCGAATAGATCTACTAATTCGCAATTCACATCAATCTTAATCCAAGTCTGTCTTACAACTAAAAAATGTTCAACTACTTATACTATTTTAGCCTACGCATCCAATGGTCCGCAAACCGTGGTTTGCGGATTCTTGGTCTACCCTTGACCCATTTACAATGCATTAGGGGCTTTGACCCACCGCAAAACCCCTGTATTAGAATAAATATAATAAAAAATATACAGAATGGACCAGTTTCGCAGCTCTTGTAGGAGACCATGTTCCCACAGTCCCCCAACACAATCTTGTGACTCCTCCCAAGTCACTATGGTTGTGGGGTCTCCACCTCCGCGTGCAGTGCATTGATAGTTGTGGTGGTGGGGTCTCCCTCTGTCACAGCCGTGACACTCTCCAGTGTCTGATTTAGTCGCTTCACAGCACCATCAACATCTTGTGAGAGTTGAAAGGCAGCAGCATTCCAAGGCTTTAAGCGTTCGCCGATAACATGCTTCTTCTGGCGGACTCCCTCAATCTCATCTTGGAGGGTGTTGTTGGTCTGCAATTGTGCCAAACACTGTGCAGGGACCAAGGTAAGTAATGTAGCCTCGATTTTCTCAAAATCTTCCTCCTTTTGTCGCAAGTCCTAATTGATTTTCTGGAGGACCTGATCGCACTGGATCTTGGTCCAAAGCTGCATGGCATCCTCGAGTAACCAAACGCCCTGAGCAATCTATCCTGTAATGGTGTTGGTAGACTCTGTCACTAGCACAGCGCACTGGGCACGTACGTCCGGGGGTGTTTCAAGCTGCAGCTTGTCTTGTAAGTCAGAGATTTGCTGCTCCAACTGAGTCTTAATGACCTACATTTCCATCCTGGAAGCCTTCAATGTTGTGACCAATCCTTCCACTTTAGCTTGAGGAGTGGCTGCGGCCGAGATTTCTTCTGTAACTTTTGTGCAGAGTTGGTGGATCGGAGTTTCGAGCTCTACCTGCTATGCGACAGCAAAGAGTACCTCTGCATTCTGCTGTGCGATGGTCTATTCGGCCATACCAATTTAGTGGTGTACTTGCTGGTCTCGGTGGTGAATCTCCTGAAACACTACAGTGTGGAGACCTTGTAATGCTGGGTGGGGTAGCTTGGCAAGATTCAGCTGCACCCCTACACCTGCTTGAATCTAGATCTCTTAGTCCGGTGTACTGACCACAAGGGTGGCGCTAGGTAAGGGACACAGGCAGCTTTCTTCCGTGGCTAGCGTTGTACTGCTAGATGCCAAGGGAATTCGTCCCTAAACCATGCTAGTTTGAATGGTGTTTGTCTTTAGCTACAAGGTTCGCAACTCTTCCTGGATAGCACTGATCGCAGCCTTCTGGTGCTCCTCTAATGCAACCCATTTTTCTTTTGTGGCCAATGTAACAGCATCTGCAATTTGTTTGAGATCTCCATCTATCAACGTAACCGTCTCATCCCATTCCTTCCGCTGGGCATGCTACTTCTTTCGAGGTCCCTTGATAGGCTCGCTTGTGCATTTCGTACCTTGGACGTTCACTTCCTTTGTGCCTAGCTACGACTCAACCTGTGTCTCGGCTCCGGTGTTCTTCGTGGTGGCATGTGGTGGCTATGTGTCATTTTTTGCGGCTGCGCCAAAATCTTTCCTTCTACTTCCGGTCTCCTTGGTGGTAACAGGTGGGGGTACCTGCATCGTGCTAGTACCAGTGGTGCCCCTTGTGCCAGTTTTGAAGCCTATCTTCCAGGTGGGAGGCCATAGTGCAATCACATTGTCGATTTTCTCATCTGCTATCATATAAGGGAGTGATGTCCAGGTTTTATCCTTGTGGTTGCAGATCTGAATGTTGTTCATGGTAACCTGGAATGTTGCGATACTATTGTACTTTTCATATAAAGTGGGGGACAGCCGAGGTCGAGAATTGATGGCTGTGGCCATGCTACTCTGGAAGAGGACCCAGAAGACTTGGTTATCTTCTATGCACTGTGCATCCCTCGAATCCCACAAATGTGCATACCGGGCCCCTTCGCACATATCTGGAGGGAGTTCGGGGAGAGGCGACTCATGAAGAGGATTCCCAAGAAACCAGGGCTATAAGAAATAGTAGCCAGGCATAGCAGAAGGCTTTACCCTACTCCTGGATTTCGCAGACATTGGATAAGAATTCATCTCATAAGTATTGGGCCCAATTGAGACAGATCCCCTTCGCACATTGATCGAGAAGCCAAGTAACACAGGCAAGGATGGTTGCGACCTAACACTTTTGCATTAGCTTTCAGGCTAGTAATATGGTACCCATCTACTTAGCTGGGTCACTGATGGACTTTATGATGAAGCCCCGCGTATTCCTCTCCACATGGTATGTCTTACGCACATTCTTAGTAGTGTCCCCTTCATATTTATTTCCTACAAGCTCCAGAGGGTGTGGCCCGTTCATGGGAAGGCTTGTGATTCTATGAACCAAGGAAACATCTATGGGGACCCTATCCTGAATCCAGAGGTAGCCATTATTTACTAGGGTGAGCAGCTGTCGGGCCAGTCGATCTGTGACGTTGTAATGGCCAAAGTGAGGCATACACAGTAGGTTCAAGAGCCTGGATCTGGCCAATCTGCTTACCTAGAACTAAGGAATGACTGTGACCCCATCATCCACATAAAGTGTGTCGAAGTACAGCGCGGGGGTCAGCTCAGGGAAGGCTTCATAATTTTCCATGTCGTGATTGTCGAATTTAACTTCATGGAGCTTCTCGCAGGGGTCACTCAGGAGAAGGACTTCTCTCAAGGTTAGCGGCGTCTATAGGTAGGTAACAAGGCCATCAATTTTCTTTGGTGTGCACATCGAGGGCCTGCGCAAGTGGATGAATGGAGGTAACCAGTTGATCGAATTGGCAGGCAGAGCTTCCTCCTGCGTAGCCTAAGCCTGAGGTGTTGTTCGTGTGGACTTGGCATGCCTCAGGGAGGTCCTAGGCTTCCCTGAAGCCCAGTGTGTAGCTTTGGGGGCCTTCCCTAATCCCTGTGCCTACTCTTTTCCCTTCCTCGTGACCGGCGTCACATGCACTTCTTCATCCTCAAACCTGATCTCCATTACTTCCTCAACTTCCAGGGCAGTAGGGGCTGAGGGCTCAGCTGGGTTGGTGGTTGTCATCCTAGCGCAAAAAATGAATCCCGATTCTGGGTGGCTACTATCAGTAGGGGGAGGTTGATCCGACATGAGAGGGATAGTGCAGACCCAAAAAATCTCACAGCTCAGTTTCGCACGAGATAAAGAGGACAGGTGCAAGTTATGCAAGTGAGACGGAACCTTTGTGTGAGCTATCTAACCCTTTTTATAGCGCTTGTGGGCATCCAATGGTAGGGTAAACTTGACTTGGAACTTACCATCAAATAAACGGTAAAAAATCCTTAAAATCTACCCCATTAAATGTCAGCGACCCGCTCCTTTTAACGGTAACTTTTTCTTTTTACAAGATGTTACGGTGCCAACGGCTTGTTTTCACACTTCCTGTGCTCTTGGCATGCCTGGTTCAAACACCTGCACCTCCTGTGCATCTTCCCTCAACACAAGCTTAAGCCCTGAGTACTTCAAACCCAAAGGTATGTTTGCTTAGTTTGTGTCATCGCAACAGAACCGGGTCTTCTTCATGAGAAATTCTTTTGGAGGTGCTATGATTACTGCATATTTTCGAACAAAATTTCTATAATAACTTATGAGGCTGAGAAGTGAGCACAGCCGCCCTTTTATTGTGGGGGCTGGTGGAGGTATAATATCCGTATCCCTAAATTTTGTCAACGTGGGGTGTGTCTCAATGCTATTCGTTCGCAGCCCGAGTGGCCTGGTATCCATTCGCACCCTATTAAATTCTAATTCAGTACCTTCTCATGGACCATTCTTAACTTCTTTTGGGGGTAGGCTACAATATTCGATCCTGTTTGGTGTCTGCGACTCCCAATTGGGTACTTCAAGTGCGATTCACCCCATGCTACAATGTCAATGTTCTGCAGAGCTGCGTCTAGCGCCTCTGTCCCGCCTACAAACCCAAATGGTCCCAGAAATTCATCCCTCAGAGCCTCCCAGTGGCGGGTGCATTGGTGGAGCTCTGAATCTAAGTACCATGTGGTGGGAAGTGGTCCCAAGGCATGAATAAGCAGATGAACCCACTCCTAGGCAGTTTTATCACACCATTATTTGATCCAAATGACCAGATATTCGCATGGGTTTTTGGGTCCAAGGAACGTTTTGATTCGCACATCATCTGGGGCCTCAAATCGTAGGATCGGCATATTCTGACACTCCTCCCAATCCTGGAATGCCTCCTCATGTGTTACCCACCATTGCGTAGGTGATCCTTGCATGGCTAGCTTACAGGCTCATAGCCGTCGTTCTTGGGGAACCTCAGCTTCAAATGCCCGCAAAAATTCCCTAACATTACCAGAACCATCGAAATAAGGTAGATCTCTTACCTTCAAGGAGATACAGTGGAATTTCTTCAAGATCCGAAGACATCTTAGTGCAAAGACATCATGTAATTGATTTTTCCAGTTCTCCATCTCCCCATCAGAGTTTGAGAAACATTCTTTGTCCTTTTCCCAGTAGAGTACCCCCTCCGCTGTGGGGTTGATCTAGTCTTCGTATCACGTAGTTAACTTATAGATGTGATCTACATCCTCTTCGTCACACACTAGTTCTGTGTATCATTCACCCTCTGCTGGATCTGATGGTAATATTACCCTTGTACTATTATTCTAGAATACCGTGCTTCTCTTATTTAGGTTAATGATGCCTCCCATATCGATGGCCCAATCCAAGCCTAGGAGCGCAGGGTAGGGGTCCACATCTTCAACAATCTGAATTACTTCAAAGTCAGCCTGGACCTTAACCCCTGCGATATCCACCCTAATCTTCGATAGTCTTCCCAATGGAATGATATTCTGTTGATTGGCCATACGTAGCTGGATAGTGGACCATTCCAACTTAGGCTCCCCCATGCGTTTCCAAGTTTTTTTAGGTAATACATTTGCATCCGACCCTAGGTCCAATATAACCTGATCCATCTCGTAGTCACTGATATGCGCAGTCAACCGCATCTCCCTATCGGTGTGTTTCTTATACCTATAGCTTTTATGTACATCCTTGACTTCTGGAAGGAGGATAGGTCATGTTGCGCAACTATCTATCAATGCCTGAAGATTTCTCATAGCCCTTGGGTTGCGCAGCAGCTTCATACATGCTTGTAAAAATGGTTTGACCTCCTCATCTACCTTGAGGTCCTCAGGCGACTGCAAAGTAGATGCCTCTGCCTTGGAAAAGTCCTTGCAAGCTACGATAAATGTTTCTTTCTCCTTCTTTAGATCCAAACCATCCTATTTAATAACTAATGGTCAGATCAAAGGCTCGGTTGTAGTTTTCTCCCCAGGCCCCCCAGTGGCCATTCCACTGTGTTTTACGACATTTACGCTTGGATCTTTGTCTCGTATTTTTGCCTTAACCCTATACACATTCTATGTAGATGTCGACTGCTTTTCCTGCATCTTCACTATCAAGACTGGATAGTCTTCAATTGCATGGTCCAGCTGCCTGCAATACCGACAGGTCTATCTTGTGGGGTTTGGACAATCCCTGTAAAAGTGCCCTACCTCTCCATAGTTATAACAGATGAGTTTCCCTCATCCCCGACCTGCGCTTCCACTTCTTTCGCCTCCCCTGCCCCTTGCTGGGGAGCCTCCTACGCTCAAGAGTGATCTGGGTGAAGATGGTTCCGACTGCACCCTATAGATATTCCCCTATTCGATCATCAAATCATATGTCTGACATTTCTGTTCATCATGTCCTACCAACCTGCAGAACTTGCACCATTTCTGTTTTACTTCTGGGACGTACGCAGCAAGGCGGGGACAGTGGTTCGGGTTGTAAAGCCCTACAATGCGGCAATCATCGCACCATAGTGCCAGCCCACTTGGTCCTACCACTTCCCTAGGGCGCAGTGGACTAGGTCCCCCAACCTGCATGTAGTTTGTTAACAACAGGCAGTTATCCTTGGTGTGACCATTCGTCTTGCAACGTATGCACCATCTTTCCGAGCTAGCCTCTGTGCCTCGCTCCTTCCGCAGGTTCTGGATCTCCATGTGCATCGCCTCCAGTTGTCCTTGGATCTTCTGGACGCCTAGCTGGGCATCGTCTCTGGGCGCAGCTTCTAACTTCATAGTGACCTCTAGGGCTTTTTCCGGTGATTCGAAAGTTTGGTGGCCCATAGGTACACGCAGGTGAGGCAGTAACATAGCAATGAACCACTCTGTGTGCTGTCTGTCATCATACTAAAATCCTCCTTCCCTAATCACCTTATTCAGCCATTGATCGGCCTCCCATATAGATTCATAAATCCCTTGCTTGAAATCCTTTAGATCGACCACTATTTGAGAATAGGACGTAGGCTTCTTAAACTATTGTTTTAAGGTGTTCTTGACCTCTTCAATGGTTGAGTTTGCATGTTGTCTGATGCATCCCATGTACCAATCCAAACATATTCTTTCTAAGCAAGGGACATTTGTAACCTCTTCACCACATCACTAGCTACGTTTTGTGCAGTCCATACCAATTCTGTGACAAACTAGAACTTCTCCATGTCCTCATCTCCCACGCCCTTAAGGGTAGGCAATTTCATGTGCGTAGCCATGTCATCTTCTGGTGGTGGATGTGTAGGTGAATTCTTACTCCTACGCTGGTTTGAAAGTGTTGTGGCTGGAGAACTCTGCGCAACTGCTTCTCTTACCAGGCTATAGATAGATCTACCTCCTTCTAGGTTGGTCTGATAGTATTTTCCGCTTCGCGTCGTACTTCCATCCATATTAGCGGTCATTCACTCGGTGTGGCTACATAGAATACTTTTTTCTCATAGTAATATCTTAATCAGTAATGGTAAAGTCTTCAAAAACTTACCCCTAAATCCTTTGAAGAAACTTTGTTCTGCTTTGGAGTAGGAGACGAATTGATCGATGGAAAATTCCATCATGAATTCTCCTATCACGTTGTCCACCTAACGATATACGGTGTGAGTGATGGTGTTATTAGCCTTCTCTAACTGCGGGATCAATTATAGGGCCCACTGTGTGACCCACTCGTCCTTCCAACACTTCTGAAATTTGACCAACCTTGCGAGCCACTCCTGGAGCTCGATCGCAATAGTTACGAAGAAGAATTTGTATATCTCTATGAAAATATACCTATTTTTCTACTCTTCTGTGGTCAACCTCTTATTGCAGTTTTCTTTCACTGTGAATTCCTGAACTTTCCATTCGAACCATTCATCAATTTCTTTTCTTTCAGGTTTCCAGTATGGCCTTGGCATTTCCCGATCCCTCCATCATAATTCTCCCTGTCCCGGCAACAGAACCATTTGTTGGCTCTAGGGGTCCTAACCCAGGGTCGAAGGCTAAGGTTTGCCAACAAACCCCTATACTACTAGCCTTTTTGGCAGTGGCCTGCTTGCGCAAGCCAAAGTCTCACTCGAAGTAGTATGGGAGGGTCCTAGAACCAGGTTTCTGCACCCTGGGAGAGGTCAAGTAAGTCAAGCAGAGCTGCGTTCAACTTGAAAATTATCATATCACATATTAGACAACCCAGATCTATCAGCTCCTCTGCATCCGTGTGCACAATATCATGTATAATTGCAACAAATGACAGATATAGGAAAATAAGGCAACTATCGCAGCTATTCTTGCATCAAGTCTAATAAATAGATTCAGTTCAATGGTCAATGCAGCATAAACACACGACACAGTTACTTGCGGAGCTCAATATAGAATTATGCATACCATAATAGACCCCGTATTGCAGATCCCGGGATGCGGGTGATGTCGATCGAGCTTGAGCCGATGGGACTGGGGGGTCTAACCGGACAGGAGGCCACCTGCCAACCCGCAAGGAGGATGTCATTCGCACCTCAAATATGTTTATGCTGCGATTAATCGCATTAACTCTGGGCGCTCTTTACAACCTGGTTGCCATACCTCAATACATATTCCCCTGCTGTGAAATGGATTGTCCTGCGGTTCAAATTAATGGAAATTCATTGTAGATGGTCTTCCGATGCAAAGCCGACCAGTTCAAATCCATGGACCCATTCTCTGTTCCGAACTCATCTCCTTCGCCGGTGAATTGGTGGTGCAGCCCAGATGCTGGGTCTACAAACGCACGCACAGTCACTGGAAAGAGGAGCCGTATCAACTGCTGCCTGGATCTAGGTGAAAACCTCCATTTTTCACTTTCTGGTTCCTGTATGCTCACCTCTGTCTTTCCGAATTATCATTCGACTCTATCCTCAGTCTTTTCTCTGGATCCCTGGATTTCTAGCCCCATCTCTACTACTATCATGCCTCGCCTCAGGCACAGAATGCGCTGTAGTAGAGGCTCCACCCGGCGCCAAGCGCGGTGTTCTCCTTCCACTTCCAGCTCGCCTTCTGCGTCTTCTTCCCCCTCGGACAGCCTTCCTAGGCTTCTCCGGGGCCGTCTTCTCCATTCGGGCTGCAGGCTGGATTCCCCCTCGTCTTCATCCCTCCCGGCTCAATCCCACACTGTGCTTTTCTCTTTCGACTGCACCCTCAATCGACCGAGAGTCACTGCTGCTATCTTTGTTGTGTTTCTTGAGGAGCCCCAGGACGAAACGCACCAGATTCCTTCGGATGGACAGGATAAAAATCACAAAGCTGGGTAGGATCAAGCGCTTCAGGACTTTGTGGAGCAGCCCAACGGAAGAAAGGATGTTGTGCAGGGCATCACGGGGTAGGGCCAAGCGGAGCAGGCGGTCCCTCCTCCCTCCGGTAAGGTGGTCCACTCTGTCGAAGACCTATAAAACGAACGTGGTGACCTGGATGAGTACTGGTGCAGGGTCGAGCAAGTTTCCCCTGATGAGTAGTCTCGCTTCTCTGTTATGGTTTCTTTGCTTAGTATATGCCTTCTCAATGGGCATGTTTTTTATTATCCTGCTGTTTCAAATCATGTTTTTATTTTTGTCAGTTCCAGTCTCCAGTACTCAAAGTATCTCGCTCCCCTGCGTGGGAATTTTCTTAGTGGTTTCTACAGGTTGGTTTCCCTCCTGCAAAGCAGTCTTAAACTCTGTTTTGTTTGTCTAAAATGCCTCAAAATGGAAGCGATAGATGACCTCGGCTTTCCATTGTACTATTTTTACGATTAATAGATTACTTTTACTTAGAAAAAAAAAATAGACCCGAGATTGCCGGTATAAACATGTAACACCGGTATTTGCATAGCTTAAATAAATGACCTGACATATATGTGAGATATACCGAGATTCAAAAGATTCAGATATTCAACGATACTTCTGCATTCACTAATCCTTCAGATCTACTTACAATACCCCAAAACCCAACTTCTGCACACAGTAGAAGGGTCTGCACACAGCAGGATAGAGGCCCTCTGCGCACATAACAGCAGGAGTCCTTACCCAACAACCCTAACCAGATCTATCAGTTCGCACTTAGCATCAATCTCTTCTCATTCTTAGTTTGTCTTACAACTCAAAAAAGTTCAACTACTTATATTATTTTAGCCTACGCATCCAATGGTCCGCAAACCATGGTTTGCGGACTCTTGGTCTACCCTTGACCCATTTACAATGCATTAGGGGCTTTGACCACCAAAACCCTACGTTAAACTAAATATAATAAAAAATATACAAAATGGACCGGTTTAGTAGCTTGTGTAGGAGGCCCATTTGAATATTGCAACAAGAAATAGTGAAGGAGGCATCCCCTAAAACATCATTCTGATCCCTAGTTGGAAAGTGATCACCTAAACTAGGTGGGGGCCACATAGGTGATTTTTTGTCGCAAAGTCTATTTTTAGACTATGTCTATTTTTAGACATATGGATCATGTTCTATGAGTTGCAGGATGCTATTTGTGGGTGGTTGGTCAAGTCGGAAAAAATAGATAGACTTCTATTTTTAGACATATTGGGCAGAATCTATTTTTAGATTTCCGGTCTAAAAATAGATATGTCGAATATTATTAGCTCTTAATAATATTTAGACTCTAAACATTATCTTATTCTCTTGGAGCACTTTAGTTAAGTGCACAGATGTGGCACAGGAGCTGATAGAAGGAATTACACTATTCCTGAGGGTTATGTGGAGCTATTGCATGAAGACTTCAATTAGAACTCATGTGACAGAGTTTGGTGGAGTTGATTGAGGAAGTTAGTGGAGTTGTATTCAGTTTAACTAATCTAAACATAGTTGAGCTATTTGTATTCAGTTTAACTAATTGATACAATTAGTGAGAGTGGTGTGAATTAATTATTAATTATTTCACTAATTATAAACTCATTAATCAACTAAAGAATGCATCAGTTAACTTCAGTGCATGGACAATTTCAGTGGAGACCAGTGCAGAAATAGGTGAAAGAGCAGGTTAACTATCAGTTGTGACTATACTGTTGCTATTTGCAACACAGAGATAGGTGGAGAAACCCATGAGGATTGCGCAGTACAAGCCAGGTGGTTTATCTATTTAATGAAGCCATCCCATAGCATTGAAAACGCAATAGAGGCTGGCTATCAAGTGGCAAAAGATTGGAGCATGTGTTTTGCTAGGTCTAGCTTGATAGTGTGTAGCAATTGAGGGTGTGCATGAGAGCTTGTGAGGAGCTTTTGTACAATGATTGTTACATGATCTCCATGACATATAATATATAGATAGTTGGGGTTTTCATCTTTAAGCTTTCCCATTAAATACTGTGTTCATATGTGTGATTGTTTGTGGTTTTATTGTATGCATGCAATTGATTTTATTTCCGCATGTGATGATCAATGGTAGAAGAGATTTTGTATTATGCATGAAGCTAAATAGTGTCTTAAATAGTGTGTAGTCGGGATAATCTCGGTGAATATTATCTCATTTATTCAAAATTTTCTACGA
>JAXQQM020091359.1:0-39314 GCA_034641835.2 Pinus albicaulis | reverse complement strand
ATATTTAGTGAATTAAATATTATTTAATTCACTCCACTCTTATCTAGTTGATTAGCTAGTTAACTAATCCCAACTAGTTCAACTAAAACAAACAGAACACAACTCCACTATCTGTCCCGTTAACTCCTCCAAAACTTCTGCCACTGAAGTCTAACTGAAGCCAATCATGCAAGATGCCATCAAACCCTAGGAACCACGTGATTCCTTGTGTCAGTTGCATGAGCCACCTCCATGACTCAAACTGAAGTGCGCCAAGAGAGTAAACTGCTGTTTATAGTCAAAATATTATTAAGGGTAAATAATATTTGACTTCCATATTTTTAGGAGATCAGTCTAAAAATAGCCCGGGTCCTAAAAATAAGGGTCTCATCTATTTTTACCGACATGTCGCATACTTTAAGAATCTCCAAGTAGAATTCCCAAATTATGCTCCGTGTGTCTAAAAATAGACATAGTCTAAAAATAGACTTTGCGCCAGAATTTGCCTGCGGGCCCACTTAGTGAAGGCGACTTCATTTCACTAAGCTCCATCATCTTGCTGCATTCTCAACACTCCCTCTCCGCAAGATATGGATTATCTGCAATCCCTATCCTGCCTCTGTGGAATTCGAACTTGCTCCTGGTGAGCGCCTTCGTCAGGATGTCGGCATCCCGATCCTCCGTGGGAACATATGAAAGCATCATGATCCTCCGCTGAACACAATCTCTGATGTGATGGTACCTGATGTCGATATGTTTGGACCTATCATGAAATACTCGATTAGCCGAGAGCTTGATGCAGCTCTGGTTATCACAGTAGATCACTGTAGGCTCCAAATGCAACCTGAACAAACCTGCGAGGATCTTCCTCATCCAAATAGCCTCACATGCAGCCAAGCTTGCTGCCATGTACCCGGCCTCTGCTGAACTGAGTGCCACGGATCTCTGCTTCCTGCTGTACCAGGAAACTGCTGTCGACCCAATGCTGAAAACTCCTCCAGAAGTGCTCTTCCGGTCTGTTGGGCTCCCTGCCCAATCTGCATCAGTGAAACCAGAAAGCTTCACTCCATCCTCTTGTCTGTACCATAGACCATATCCCGATGTGCCTCTGATATAGCGCAATACATGCTTGCCCGCCTTCCAAAAGAGCTTGGTAGGCTTAACCATCGCTTGCGAAAGCTGGTTAACTGCATAGCATATATCGGGTCGAGTATTGACCAAATACATCAACGACCCCACCAACTGTCGATAGACAGTGGCATCCACTACCTCCTCCGAAGTAGCATCTCCCTTCCTCCATCCTCCAGGAAGAGGGGTATCAACAGGCTTGCAGCCTTGCATGTTGAACCTCTCCGGAATCTCCCGGGCATACTTGCCCTGAGAAACAAACAGTCCTCCACTGCGCTGCCAAATCTCCAATCCCAGGAAATAATGAAGGATGCCCAGGTCCTTCATCTCAAACACTCGTGCAAGATCCTCCTTGCATGAAAGTATCAACTGCTCGTCGCCAGTCAAAATCAGATCATCTACATACAGTACGATGATCAACAGCTTCCCCTCCACCACAATCTGGTACAAGTTTGGATCCGCCTCACTCTTGGAGAATCCAAGCCCGGTGAAGTAGCTGTCTATCCGAGTGTACCAAGCACGAGGTGCTTGCTTCAGCCCGTACAGTGCTTTCTTGAGTCGGCACACATGCGACTCACTGCTGAAGATCTCAAAACCTTCAGGCTGCTCTATGTACACCTCTTCCTCAATAACTCCATTGAGGAACGCAGTCTTCACATCCATCCGATGAATGTGCCACCCCATCTGCGCTGAGAGAGCAAGGATCGTCCGTATGGAAGAGTACCTTGCGACAGGTGCAAAAGTCTCCTCATAGTCAATCCCCTCGATCTGTGAAAAGCCATGGGCGACAAATCTCGCCTTGTACTTCTCCACACTCCCGTCAGCCGCCTGCTTCACCTTGTAGATCCATCGCGAACCCACCACTGATTTTCCCACCGGTCTTGGGACAATCTCCCAGGCACTGTTCCTGATGATCGAATCATATTCTTCGATCATGGCATCAACCCATGCGGGTTCCTCCACAGCTTCCTCAAAAGAGGATGGCTCCGTCACAACACATTGACTCACAAGAGCCATGTATCCAGTGTACCGATCCGGTGACTGTCTCTGTCTGCGCTGTGCTGTAGGTGGTTCTACAACCTTCTCTGCATCCCGAGCCAGTCGCTCAGCTTCTGTAGTGCGCATGCGCCCTCTGATGGTTGGCGCTGCCTGGGTGGTTTCTTCCACCTCCTGAACCTTCTCTTGTGGCTGATCCACATCCGGAAGCTCCTCCTTAGGAACTAACAGCTCCTCATCTGCATGCAAGTGTAGCTCCCTCTCAAGCGAACACCGCATGGCTTTCTCCTCCTGGAATTTTATATCCCGTCGCACAACAGTCTTGCGACTGTCTGGCACATACACCCGATAGTTGTGAGGTGTATCAGTGTACCCCACAAATATTCCAACTTCAACAGTTGGATCCAGCTTCCTTCTTGCATCCTTCGTCACATGCATGTAGACAGGAGATCCAAAAATCCGCAAATGGGAAATATCAGGCCTCTTGCCAGAATAAGCCTCCTCTGGTGTACTCATGCCAAGAACCTTGTGAGGACAACGGTTCTGCACATACACTGCTGTATTGCATGCCTCAGCCCACAAGTGAAGGGGTAGGCCCCGATCATGCAACATCGCCCGTGCAGCACCCACGATCGTTCTGTTCTTCCGCTCAGCCACCCCGTTCTGCTGTGGGTTATGGGGTGCGATGAGCTCTCTCCAAATCCCTTCTGCGCTGCAGAACTCCTTGAATTCAGCCGAGATGAATTCATCACCGTTATCACTCCTTAGAGAAATCACCTTCTTCCCCGACTCCTTCTCGACCAGTGCTTTAAACTCACAGAACTTCGCGAATGTATCGCTCTTCTTCTGCATGAAGAAGATCCAGCACTTTCGAGAGAAATCATCAACAAAGATCACATAATACTTGTGCTTTGATGTCGAAGCAACTGAGAAAGGACCACACACGTCTGTGTGAACTCTCTCAAGGATCGTCGTGGCGCGACTATCCTTCTCGTGAAAGGTGGTTTTCACATACTTCCCTAAAGTACACCCCTTGCACTGATCTGACTGCGTAAGAGTGCCCTTAGGAAGTCCAGTAGAAATCTGCTGCAGAATCTTCAAAGCTCCATGGTGAAGATGGCCCAGTCTCCTGTGCCATAGTTCGCCCTCATCATCCCGGCTCACCACTTCTCCCGCTTTGCATGCCATAGCTGCGCAGTCATCTACCTGCAACTGATAAAGGTTCTGAGTTCGAACCCCTATCTTCCGGGTCTCTCCAGTAGTCTTACTGCGCAGGAAGGCTTTTCCTTCGCTGAAGACCACATCATACCCCTTATCCTCCAACATCGCCACAGAGATCAAGTTCTCCTTCAATCCAGGTACATGCATGACATCCTTCAATACAAAGGGTTTACCAGACTCCCTCTGAAAGGATATGGTACCGATACCAGTCGCACTGTATCTACCATCATCGCCCATCTCGATGTGCACACCCAAATCCTTGTCCTCCAGATCTGAGAACAACTCCCGATCTCCCGTCATATGAAATGACGCACCGCTGTCCAAGAACCACACCGATCCCATCACACTTGAAACCAAGCATGCAATCAGTGAAAAGTCAAGCTCGAACTGTGAAGCCAAAGCTTCTCCATCTGCAGATCTTCCCGCTTGCTTGTTCTTCTTCTTCTTTGGACAATTGGCAGCATAATGTCCGTGATCATGGCAGTGAAAACACTTCACTTTCGCCATATCCTGCTTCTTGCCCTTAGCTCCAGAATGAGAGGTTTTCTTACCCTTCCCTTTCTTAGCTTTGGACATCAAAGCGCAGTTTTCTTCATCAGCGCCCTTTGATGAAGATCCATCTCGAGTAGTCCTCCTTATCTCCTCCTGCATGAGATCCGCCCAAAGGCGCTCCCATCCCGGCAGCTTCTCCCGACCATTGACACTATCTTGATATGAGTGCCAAGCCTTCTAAAGACCAAGGAGAGCCAGGTCGACCATGTCCTCGTCTTCGACAGTCACCCCCACACTTCCCAGCTCATCTCTGCATTGAGTGAACTTCGTGAGGTATTTGGCGATACTGTCGCCTTTCTCCATCTTGATGTTCCCGAGCTTATCTTTGAGCGCCAGCTTCCTTTGGTCACTCTTACTCTGGAATAGATCCGTCAAAGCTTTCCACATTAAATATGGAGTAGCCTTCCCATGCAGGCTGGATACAATATGATCCTTGACGCCCTCCAACAGGATCCTTCGACATTTCGCGATCTTCTTTTGCCATGCATCGACCAAAGCTGCATCAGTGGGCTTTGGGACATCCGCATCCACGAACTCCTTCGGACCATTATCTTCTAACACTGCTTCCATTCGATCCTTCCATGCAACATAGTTCGAACTGCCTTCAAGAGCATATTCGAGTCGCAAACCATTGAAAGAAGACATCTTTCAACACCGGCACCAAGAAGAACAACCTTCTGCAAAATTCGAATTCCAAACTCCAAGCTCTATCGCTTTCGATCTACACTTGAAAACAAATTATTTCCAAATCAGAGATTGACTGCAAAGGGCATTCACCAGATCTTTCACCTTACAAAGAAGGATGAATATTCCGGAGGCTACCTGGCCCGCATGCAGACTCTGTCCAAGGAAATAAGTTTGCAATCACCGTAATAGACCTCGACAATTAATCTCGCTCCGATACCATGTAGAAATTAGCTGAATAAATCACTTATTCACTGAAGATTAACCTGGTCATATATCAATTTCGAATTGCATACATAACACATAACCTTCTTCTGCAATTAATTGTCACATGCGGAAATAACAGAAGCAATCTCACATCAATTCAATCACACATTAACTCAGTATGTATGGGGAAAGCCTATAGCTGAAAACCCCGCAGCTATTGTGTATATTATAATGGAGAAATCAAGTAACGAAACAAGTACAATACTCCTCACAAGTACTCAGTACTCTCTCATGAAGTTACTCACAATCTGACTCAGTTTTGAACAAGTCTGAGGTTCAAAACTCCCCGCCAATTGCCTTGCCTCTATTGCGCAATCATGGCCTGTATATGAAGAGGTTCAAGGTTCGAATCCATTTGCCTTGATTGCGTAATTTTCATGGACAATTCCTCCAAGTGTAATGCAAATCTCATGCAAAACAAATCTACCAACTGATAGCTTTACTCACCCTTTCATCTACCTCTTCCACTGGTCTCCACTGAACTGATCATGCACTGCAGTGAACTGAAGTGTTCTTGAGTTGACTAATGAGTTAATATTTAGTGAATTAAATATTATTTAATTCACTCCACTCATATCTAGTTGATTAGCTAGTTAACTAATCCCAACTAGTTCAACTAAAGCAAACAGAACACAACTCCACTATCTGTCCCGTTAACTCCTCCAAAACTTCTGCCACTGAAGTCTAACTGAAGCCAACCATGCAAGATGCCATCAAACCCTAGGAACCACGTGATTCCTTGTATCAGTTGCATGAGCCACCTCCATGACTCAAACTGAAGTGCGCCAAGAGAGTAAACTGCTGTTTATAGTCAAAATATTATTAAGGGTAAATAATATTTTGACTTCCATATTTTTAGGAGATCAGTCTAAAAATAGCCTGGGTCCTAAAAATTAGGGTCTCATCTATTTTTACCGACATGTCGCATACTCCAAGAATCTCCAAGTAGGATTCCCAAATTATGCTCCGTATGTCTAAAAATAGACATAGTCTAAAAATAGACTTTGCGCCTGCATCTGTTCGGGGCCCACTTATGAAGGCGACTTCTTTTCACTAAGCTCCATCATCTTGTCGTATTTTCACGCCAGGTTTTAACTGTTAGAGTCAGCTTTTGCAGCTTTCCTTCAGTGATCAAACATGCTCTTACAAAGTGATTTTAAGGTGTCAAAGTCAAATTTTGTCATTTCAAAGAGTCTTCAAGCAAAATTTGGTCACTAGGCATTAGGTCTAGGGGTTGCTTTTACTCCTGTCAAAGTTGTCCAAATGTCAGTCCATGTCACCATTCAGCTGAGTGTATCATCATTCATAGGGTTTTCATCATCATGTCAAGTTCCATTGGGTCATTTTACACATTGTTCATGCTTCAGTTGTGCCTTGGTAAGGTCCATTTCCCTCTCCTAGGGTTTTGGAGGTAATTTCTCTTGGACGGTCAAATCATCGGAAAAAATTGTATCCTGATGTTCAAACACATTCCCCTATCCTTAATATACCTCATTAAACACTTCCCATCACTGATATCCCCCAAATTCCTCATTTTTGCACAAACCCTAGTTTCTAGCCACAACTTGGCAATTTTCTAGGCTAGGCCTGTGTTTCGCCCTTTTGGACCCCTTCCCCTCACTCAATCTCTGTGATTCCACTTTCCCCTACTTCCTAACATCCCTCCCTACTTCCCAAAAATTCCCCAATAATTTAGAAGCCCTTTATCCCCTTCATTTCGCTTCATTTCGACAAAATCCCTTGTTTCACACATCGGGATAAGTGTCACTCAAAAGATGTTTCAGAGCAATAAAAGATGCATTTTGGAAAACTGAGAGAGGTTTTTGTCCACAACATCCCAAGGAAGAAAAAACTCATTCACTTTTTACACAGGTATCATGGTTTTGGAGAAATGTCAAAAATACCGTTGCCTCAGGAGAATTGAATGCACCTCTGAAGTGACCTTGGGAAAATCAAGATTTCTCCTAGCATGGTTGGCCAAATGACTTACTTGATGATTTAAATGATACTTAGACAGAAATAACTTTCCAATGAGCTATCATGAGCTCAATTTGGAGTTGAGGAAGACCTTCAAAAGTTGACTGCAACAGCGCTCTGCCTTGAGGCAGCCTCATTCTGCTCATTTTGACTAGTGTTGGGAGATTTGATTTTTGACAGGGTAAATAAAATCCAAATTGCATAATTCCACTTGTGTTGGAAAGTAGACTCCAAGATATTTCCAACGAGCTATCACACGCCCGATTTGGACACCGGGAAGGCCTCCAAAAGCCTCCTGCAAAATGAACTATGTGGCAAGAGGGAAATGCGACCCACTTGAGGGGTGCGACCCACTTGAGTGTTTCAGCCAGTGTAAAATTGAACGGGTGAGACCCACTTGGGGGGTGCGACCCACTTAAAATCAGAGCCCAGAAATTTGTGTTTTGCGCCCAGTTTTGATTCAAGTTGACTCCAACAACTTGCAAGTAGGTTTTTAAACATTGCTGAGTGATTTTTGGACATGATTATGGTGTTTTGAAAGTGGAGAAACAAATGTTTGATGTGGAGAAACGTAAAACCTATGTTCATTGCAAATTCATTTCTTAGGGTTTTGAGAGACATGTTGATAGTCTTGTGAAGGATTTCCAAGGTTTTGTTGTTGATATATATGCTCATGCCTCTACTGTCTGTGGTGTCCCTGCTCATTATTTACCTCAGCCTCACGCTCTCTCATTGCCATTACATCGTTGCTCTCATTGTTATTGCCATTGTCATTTTCACACTATTCATCATTCATGTTATGACATAGTCCCATTTTCACTTGTCCACATCCTCCATTGACATTTTCAAACGTTGCAAGGGCTATTTCTATTGACCTACACTACACTCATTCCTATTCATATGTCAAATCCCCATGTAGTTAAAGAGTGGCTATTTTCCATTCAAATTCCTTGTGATAGTCCTTTTCCCATAGCACCTTGACATATATGTGACACATCTGACATTGGAGCATACACCAAAATCTTGTTTTCATCATAACCATATCAGTATAATTTCATACACATTGTGACACCATGATAGAGACCAACACATACAACCGAGACAGTGTTTTCACCACAGGAGCTGCATGCACCAGGAGAGCACTAAAATGGCGGAAAAAGGCCTGATCCACTCCGGATTTTGGCCGAGGCCTCATTGACTGGGAAAGATACATGATGGAGGATCTTCGCTCCGAATTTGAGCAAATTCGGAGAAAATTTTGTCATTTTGAAATTTTTTGGTCTAAAAACAGGTTTTTCAGTTAAGTGGGTCTCGCACTCATATGCTCACTTTTTTTTGGGACACTTGCTGAAGGAAATTTTTGCATTTTTGGATTTTTCATGGTAAGTTATGCATCCTCAGACATTACCTAAGCATTTCATCAGATTCTGGATGGTCAAAGAGCTCAAAAACACCATGAAAACCACCTTGCTGCCACCTTTTGCACCAGCAGGAAGTACTTCTGGGAGAAAGACGTTTTGGAGGGTCAAATGAGCTCCAAATTCAGAAATTCTACTTGGTTTGGATAGTCAACATCCAGGGCTTTCCAACTAGCTATCATGAGCTCAATTTGGATGCCGGGAAGTACCTCAAATTCAGGCTGGAAAATGCGCGACCCACTCGGCTCAAAAGCGACCCACTTAAATTTTTCCTGAATTTTCAGCTGCCAGCTCAGATTTTCGCCTAGTATGGACCAGTTTTGCTTGTGGATGGAATTTTTGGGTTTTTATGATGTAAATTCATATTTTACATGTAACTTTGGATTATTTTTATCTCTTCTAGAAGATTCACTCACAAAAAGGGTAAAAATCATGTAATGGATCAGTTTCCACTCTTTTAGAGGCAAGTTGTTAGCTGCCTAGATTGTAGTTCCATGATTAGAATTGGTTGAAACTGATCCCTGAAGAGGGAATTCGACCCCTAGAGGTGGGGAAAGGTGTTAGAGTGCTCTATATATTGTAATTTCTCAATCCTTTTTGGAGGTTGGAGAGGTTGGACTCTTGGGATACTTTTGATACTATTGTACATACTTTTCATATTTTGGCTAAGGAAAGATCAGGGGTTTTGCGGCACTTGTTGGGATCCTTGTGGTGTTCTGTTCTTGATGGTGTTTCTTCTTTTTTTACTGTAAGTTTCTCCATGTTTAATGTATGCCATCCTTTCATTATGCTTCTGAACTAAATTGAATGAGTGAATAAGGTTGAATCCATTGTTTACAGTGCTTGGCCTTTGAATTCAGTTAGTTCTATATGTTTTCAGTTGTTTGGAGAGGATCCAAGTTCTTCTTTGCCCTCTTCAGCTCCTCGTCGGTCTAATCTGCTCATATATCCAATCAAAAGCATCAAGACATTCACCTACCTCGCCCCAACTCGAACTCTGCAAAGGTCTGACCTTATCCCCGGACCCAAAATCTGTTTTCCCATTTCTCCAGCGAAAACCCAAAAACCAAAAAATCAAACATACCTATCTCTTTACTAGCCTAAAATCAGTTCTTATTGTAAGTCATCTCGCATCCTATTGCTCATTTTTTCGAGATTGACGGAGAGAGCCCTCTCCTGTCCTCGTAGGGATAGCTACGAGGCTGAGCGTGGTTTGATGTAGCCTTGAGTTTTACTTCATTTCAGCCTGAGGTAGATTTGAGTGCTAACATAGTGGCGACCATACTGAGGAGAAACTCAAAACGTTTGCTTGTTATAGACGGAGTCTGAAGTCACGCCAGGTAGCCTTCGAAACGCTGTTGCTATGCATCAGCGAAGTAGATAAACGTTGCTTCAGTCGATCTCCGGTTTAACTTGTAATCGTAGCATTTAACTTGTAAATTGCCCCAGTACATGTATCAAGTTTAGATCTGATGGTTGATGGTGAACAACGGTCAGACATCGCAAGGCTGAAATCATTCACCTGGCGACTTCATTCACTGAACAAATCCAGAAATCGATGCTTCATGGTGACTTCACTGCAGCGAGATCAGTAGCTGTGAGATTTTCAAGATGGACCGAATCACGAGAAGATACGCTCCCATGAGCCGAGATCACATTCCAGGTTTTCCGAATAAGATGCCCAAGGTAGATTGGTCGAGGAATCTGCCTACGTTTAACGATGATGGTAAGAAAGATGCTGCTTTACATCTGGTTAGATTTCACATGCATATTCGCAAGTTGAAGGTGGATTTTCCTGAAGATTGCTTGATGAAGATATTCCTGGCCACTCTGGAAGGTGAAGCCCAATCTTGGTATGAAAATTTGCCGCCGTCTTGTATTTATTGTTTAAAGGATTTTCATGCCCTGTTCATTGAAAGATATCAAGTATCTTATCCATCATTAAATTTAGTTCATGACTGTTGCAAACATGCTTCTACTTTTATTGAAAGCCTTGAGAAATATTATGAAGATGATAATTTCATGAATGATGAGATCATGGAAGCCCTGTATGAAAATCCATTTCAGCAGCATAAAGACGATCATGAAAATTTGCAGCAGGATCAAGATTTTAGTGTGGTGGAAGATGAAGGAATTTTGCATCTTGACAGTGAACAAGAATTATATGAAATGGATCAGCAGTATGAGGAAAGTTTGTATACTCCTTCACTTGAAATCAATGAAGACAATCACTGTTTGAGCAAAAGAAAACAAAAGGTATTATCTCCTCTGTCTGAAGATGAGATAGATCAGCTATTGAAAGGTCATGTTCCAGCTCAAGTTAACGCAGATCTGCAGTGTGCACATGGTCAAGAAGGTGATGGTGGAGCTTCTTCCTTTTCTGAAATGGATGACAGTCCTGTAAGCAGCTTTATAGATCAGCAGGTTGAAGATGTCTATATGGCTGAAAGTGATGAAAGAGAAAGTGTCATTTCAGATCTACCCACAGAAGAAGACAGCATGCCGGGAACTCAAGTTTCAGTTTCAGATTGTGATAATGACCAGCCAGCTATTTCAGATCTACATTCAGATTGTGATGACCAAGCATATCTTGTGCTGAAACCCATCAAGGAGAATTCTGTTGTTGAGATCATCCGGAAAGAAGAAAACAAAGGTATGGATTCAAATGTTTTCAGTTCATTAGAACACAGCCTTCAGAAAGAAGCCATTCAGTCAGTTCATGAAAAACTAGATGGGATCTTCATTCAAGTAAGTGAAACAGTTCCTTTGGATGAATTTATGGTAGATGATAGGAATGTCATGTTTGGGTTTCAAGAATCATCTAAAGTTGCTTTTCTCATGATTGATGAATGCAATGAGGAACATGATAATCTGACTGTCATATCATATGAAGATGACCTACCATATTTTCAGACTACAGAAGATCAGACCATTCAAGATTTCCATTCAGTTTCTTCTTCATATGTCTCATGTGTTGAAATGTTTTCTCAAGAAGAGATTTGCTTACCTACCTGTTCAGAGTTTTGTGAAGCCCAGGAACATATTGTTACTGAAGTACATGATGAAGGAAGATCAGAATTAGAAGCAGGAGAAAAAGACACCTTGTTCTTTCAGCAGGAGGTAAATCCTCATGTTTTTCAGGATCCAATGGCAGATTTGTTACAGTTAGCAGTAAAGGTGAGTATTGCAGTGTCCAGTGATGAAGGAGATCATGGTCAGCTATGTTTTTGGATGCCCTGTTATCAGTTTTTATTGTTGACCAGGAGATCTGATCGGGAGAATCAGTCAAGAAGCCATCTGCTTGATTGGTTACATTGGAAAGCCAATTATACATGATTGTACATATTTCATTAGTATGCAGGTGGTTGTCATCATGATTCCAAATCTTGATGGATTGCTGCCTTTTTTCTAAAAGCTTGGTAAAGTTTTGTTTTAAGTCAGTCATGAGTCATTTGTGTTTGGTCTGTTGAGTCAGTTTTTTCAAGTTATTTCAGTTTGCCATCGAGTCGGTTTGAGTCAAGTTTCGGTCAAGTTTCAGTCAGTTTTCAGTCAAGTTTTCATTCAATAAATGTGTCAAAGGTTTTGTGTTATCCGTTCAAATAATGATTCCATCGCCCAATGGATGAAGGCACTGGTCTGCTCTCCCAAAGTTCTACGGTTCTTGGCACCTCCACGGAGCTGGAGCTACCATCCCCATTGGAGCCAATGTTAGAGTCAGCCTTTGCAGCCTTCCTCCAGTGATCAAACATGCTCTTACAAAGTGATTTTAAGGTGTCAAGCTCAAATTTTGTCATTTCAATGAGTCTTCAAGCAAAATTTGGTCACTAGGCATTAGGTCTAGGGTTTGTTTTCACTCCTTCCAAAGTTGTCCAAATGTCGGTTCATGTCACCATTCAGCTGAGTGTACCATCATTCAGAGGGTTTTCATCATCATTTCAAGCTCCATCGAGTCATTTTACACCTTGTTCATGCTTCAGTTGTGTCTAGGTAAGGTCCATTTCCCTCTCCTAGGGTTTTGGAGGTAATTTCTCTTGGACGGTCAAATCATCGGAAAAACTTGTATCCTGATGTTCACACACCTTCCCCTATCCTTAATATACCTTATTAAACACTTCCCATCACTGATATTCCCCAAATTCCTCATTTTTGTACAAACCCTAGTTTCTTGCCACAACTTGGCAATTTTCTAGGCTAGGCCTGTGTTTTTCCCTTTTGGACCCCTTCCCCTCACTCAATCTCTGAGATTCCACTTTCCCCTGCTTCCTAACATCCCTCCCTACTTCCAAAAATTTCCCCAAGAATTTAGAAGCCCCCTATCCCCTTCATGTCGCTTCATTTCGACAAAATCCCTTGTTCCACACATCGGGATCGGTTTCACTCAAAAGATGTTTCAGAGCAATCAAAGATGAATTTTGGCAAACTGAGAGAGGTTTTTGTCCACAACATGCCAAGGAAGAAAAACCTCCTTCACTTTTTACACAGGTGTCATGGTTTTAGAGAAATATCAAAAATACCGTTGCCTCAGGAGAATTGAATGCACCTCTGAAGTGACCTTGGGAAAATCAAGTTTTCTCCTAGCATGGTTGGCCAAATGACTTGCATGATGAGTCAAATGATAACTAGACAAAAATATCTTTCCAATGAGCTATCATGAGCTCAATTTGGAGTTGAGGAAGACCTTCAAAAGTTGACTGCAACAGCGCTCTGCCTTGAGGCAGCCTCATTCTGCTCATTTTGACTAGTGTTGGGAGATTTGATTTTTTACAGGGTAAATGAAATCCAAATTGCATAATTCCACTTGTGTTGGAAATTATACTCCAAGAGCTTTCCAACGACCTATCACACGCCCGATTTGGACACCGGGAAGGCCTCCAAAAGCTTCCTGCAAAATGCACTATGTGGCAAGAGGGAAATGCGACCCACTTGAGGGGTGCGACCCACTTGAGTGTTTCAGCCAGTGTAAAATTGAACGGGTGAGACCCACTTGGGGGGTGCGACCCACTTAAAATCAGAGCCCAGAAATTTGTGTTTTGCGCCCAGTTTTGATTCAAGTTGACTCCAACAACTTGCAAGTAGGTTTTTAAACATTGCTCAATGATTTTTGGACATGATTATGGTGTTTTGAAAGTGGAGAAACAAATGTTTGATGTGGAGAAACGTAAAACCTATGTTCATTGCAAATTCATTTCTTAGGGTTTTGAGAGACATGTTGATAGTCTTGTGAAGGATTTCCAAGGTTTTGTTGTTGATATATATGCTCATGCCTCTACTGTCTGTGGTGTCCCTGCTCATTATTTACCTCAGCCTCACGCTCTCTCATTGCCATTACATCGCTGCTCTCATTGTTATTGCCATTGTCATTTTCACACTATTCATCATTCATGTTATGACATGGTCCCATTTTCACTTCTCCACATCCTCCATTGACATTTTCAAACGTTGCAAGGGTTATTTCTATTGACCTACACTATACTCATTCCTATTCATGTGTCAAATCCCCATGTAGTCAAAGAGTGGCTATTTTCCATTCAAATTCCTTGTGATAGTCCTTTTCCCATTGTGATATTTCCTATAGCACTTTGACATATATGTGACACATCTGACATTGGAGCATACACCAAACTCTTGTTTTCATCATAACCATATCAATATACTTTCATACACATTGTGACACCATGATAGAGACCAACACATACAACCGAGACAGTGTTTTCACCACAGGAGCTGCATGCATCAGGAGAGCACTAAAATGGTGGAAAAGGCCTGATCCACTCTGGATTTTGGCCGAGGCTTCATTGAATGGGCAAGATACATGATGGAGGATCTTCGCTCCGAATTTGAGCAAATTCGGAGAAAATTTTGTCATTTTGAAATTTTTTGGTCTAAAAACAGGTTTTTCAGTTAAGTGGGTCTCACACCCATATGCTCACTTTTTTTTGGGACACTTGCTGAAGGAAAATTTTGAATTTTTGGATTTGTCATGGTAAATTATGCATCCTCAGGCATTACCTAAGCATTTTATCAGATTCTGAAAGGTCAAAAAGCTCAAAAACACCACAAAAACCACCTTGCTGCCACCTTTTGCACCAGCAGGAAGTACTTCTGGGAGAAAGAAGTTTTGGAGGGTCAAATGAGCTCCAAATTTGGAAATTCCACTTGGGTTGGATATTCAACATCCAGGGCTTTCCAACGAGCTATCATGAGCTCAATTTGGATGCCGGGAAGTACCTCAAATTCAGGCTGGAAAAAGTGAGACCCACTCGGCTCAAATGCGACCCACTTAAATTTTTGCTGAATTTTCAACTGCCAGCTCAGTTTTTCGCCTAGTATGGACCAGTTTTTCTTATGGATGGAATTTTTGGGTTTTGATGATGTAAATTCATGTTTGGCATGTAACTTTGGCTTATTTTTATCTCTTCTAGAAGATTCACTCACAAAAAGGGTAAAAATCATGTAATGGATCAGTTTCCACTCTTTTAGAGGCAAGTTGTTAGCTGCCTATATTGTAGTTCCATGAATAGAATTGGTTGAAACTGATCCCTGAAGAGGGAATTCGACCCCTAGAGGTGGGGAAAGGTGTTAGAGTGATCTATATATTGTAATTTCTCAATCATTTTCGGAGGTTGGAGAGGTTGGACTCTTGGGATACTTTTGATATCATTGTACATATTTTTCATATTTTGGCTAAGGAAAGATCAGGGGTTTTGCGGCACTTGTTGGGATCCTTGTGGTGTTATGTTCTTGATGGTGTTTCTTCTTTGTTTACTGTAAGTTTCTTCATGTTTAATGTATGCCATCCTTTCATATGCTTCTGAACTAAATTGAATGAGTGATTAAGGTTGAATCCATTGTTTACAGTGCTTGGCCTTTGAATTCGGTTAGTTCTATATGTTTTCAGCTGTTTGGAGAGGATCCAAGTTCTTCTTTGCCCTCTTCAGCTCCTCGTCGGTCTAATCTGTCCATATATCCAATCAAAAGCATCAAGACATTCACCTACCTCGCCCCAACTCAAAATCTGCAAAGGTCTGACCTTATCCCCGGACCCAAAATTTGTTTTCCCATTTCTCCAGTGAAAACCCAAAAACCAAAAAATCAAACATACCTATCTCTTTACTAGCCTAAAATCAGTTCTTATTGTAAGTCATCTCGCATCCTATTGCTCATTTTCTCGAGATTGATGGAGAGAGCCCTCTCCTGTCCTCGTAGGGCTAGCTACGAGGCTGAGCGTGGTTTGATGTAGCCTTGAGTTTTACTTCATTTCAGCCCGAGGTAGATTTGAGTGCTAACATAACCCTGAACAGAAATTATCTACACATGAATCTTATAACAAAAATAAACAATTGCGAGAGCATAAAACATAAAACAGATAAACACAGAGATTTTCCCCTGGATCCCAAATCGGGACGACCAACTTGATTTTTCATTATATTCCTTTTAGTGTTACAACACATATATATACATGTCGGAGCATACATAAACCCCAATCCATTAACCTTGGATTAGAACATAACCGTAGTTCCCTTGACCGGATCTACAAAAATACCAGGGGCCGAAAACCATCGAACCCCAAAACCATGTGCAAACCATGCACAAAACCATGAGCGCAGAGACTACCCGGCGAAAATTAAGGACCCAAAATTTTCATCGGGGGTGCGCCCCCACACCCCGACGAGGGGGCTATACGCCCCCCTCTTACCCCCCGCGCGTGTGTAGTCGTGGAAAGAATATAACACATACCCAACAGGTTGGAGATGCTCAACACCATTGTAGTACTCTTTTTTAATGGAAAGTGATAGAGAGTAGTGATGCCCTGATATACGACTACATATTTTTTGAAGATCAGCTGGTTCGATGGAAAGAAGGAACAAGTCTTTAGCTGTGATGCCCATAAGCTCATTTCCCGCATCATTGAAAACAATGACATTTTGAAGCTGGCCAGTGTGGTCATGCAATTCAATTTTCATTCTGTAACGGTAGTCGCATTCTGGAAATTCACCGTTGCACTTTGTACAATGCCAGAGATTGTTAGAATGGTGGCTTACTTTTTTCATGCATTGTTTCCCATTGTAATCCAATGGACAAGCAAGGAAATAGAAATCGTCCATGCGTAGACGAGTTATTGTGGCACGAACCGAAACCCATACTTCTTTCTCCAAGATTTCCATGCTAGATATTTCCTGAATGGTCTTCTGGGGTAAAGCTCGTTTGGAAGACAGAGTATAATTTCTGCTCAATGAAGGAGACGAAGAGTTGTAGCCTGTATCACGGAACCAAGTTTGGAGTTGTTTAGTTTCTTCAATATCTGGATTTATAAGAAGAGTGGTAGTGGAAATTGTCCCAATAGTAATTCCATTAAATTCAGTTATCCGGCCGCCTTTCACACAGAGGATTGGTGGGTTGTCAGAAGAGCCGAGTCCAGCAAGGTCCTTTCCTATAGGCAGACATTGATCTCCCCATACTGTTAAATCAATGCTGAACCCTGACTTGTCCTTCAATGTTATTGTTTTTCTTAATATTTCAGTTCCATCTCTTCTTCTTATTGTAGAAGCAGGGGAGGTGGAGGTAACGACACCAAGGACATCGAAAAGTGTATTTGGGTTTGTGGATTTCACTTCAGCAATAGTCTTGAAATGAAAGCTTTGGTAAGGAAATCTTGGGTCATCTTCTAAACATGGTGTCACAGTTGATGTAGCAAGCAAGTAAATCTCCCATTTGTTGTTTAAATGGTTGTAGTTTGGGTTTGTTTGCTTTATTGTTCCATTGGAGACAATATATAGATGCCCAACTTCAATCAGATTGTATAGAGATTCAGCAAGATCAGCAAATGCAGAAATATGGATTTCATCTTTGTCACTACCAATGAGGTCAAACCCGAAAACTTTTCCTGACCCACGTGCAGTGTTGTAATTCTTCAAGGGTGTTTTTGATAATACTCTACCTTGAATCGACCAATACTTTTGGTACGGATGGAGTGATGTAAATGGTACAAGCGATGTTGTAGATGTGCTTGTTGGAGTCAAAGTATTTGTAATAATATTGTGTGTTGATGAAGAACTTGAATGAGATTCGCTTGCCTGTGCATGCAATAGCGATGACAATTCCTTAACCAAAGGGCTGCAACGGTAGAGAACCTCAAGTTCTAGGATTCGAATGGATCTTAAATGGATGAAGAAATAATTTAAAATTAAAATGAATGTTAAACTCATTTTTATTTAGTAATAATCCAAAAAACTAAAGGGGAAAGTGTAAAACAAAGTCTAGTCTTACGTAGAGTTTTGGGACACTGTGCAAGTTGATTTTGTAAGTGAAATGATTGAACCGATTTGAATCTCTTTAGATGCAACTTGTGCGCCATAAGCAAATGGTAGCAAAGTCCTGTGTTGATATGTGCCATCAGAGAGAGTGATGTGGTAGTGGGGAGCGTTGGTTTTTGACGAATAGACAGATCCGATATTGACTACTTGCAGTAGGGGTTGCATCTCAGTCGAGCCATTTAGCATTTTGGGGATGGCATTCTTAGTCAAAATCGGCTCCATCACGGTAGTAAAGTGCAAATTTTTTATTTGCAATGGTAATACCTGCAATTTATTTAAATGCATTGGAAGAAATATTAATGCATTAAATAAATTTTATGCAAAGCATAAGTTAGCATTTTTGTAATCGTTATCTAATAGATTTGTTCATAATGAACACTTAGATTTCTAATTAAATGCAATAATAATAATAAATAAAACAAAGTCTATTAATGCATCAAGGAGGCTAATAAAGGAGACTACAATAAGGAGTTTACAATCCCATAGAACCCAATACAGAATGGGGTTGTTGAACACACCAACATATCTATCATTGAGACAGCAAAGGCCATGATTGTTCCAGTATTCCAAATCTCCCATATTTAAATCCAACTTAAAATTTCTTTAACTTAGAAGGGAGGATTCTTTTGGTTCTGATCAACTTGTCTCTTCAAAAAGGAATGACTTAATAAGCCTTTTGAATTTTAGTACTCCTATCAGTGGCTCTAGTATTGACCACCAATATGGGGAGGTAATGCAGAACTGGCTCAAAAAATTGCCTCCAATGATTAAGCCTACTTCATCAGTAACTTACTCTAAAGTAAAAATGTAGACACACCGTTGAGAGTTATCTTGGTTATGATGAAGGTATGAATTTATTAAGGTTTTGCAGTTTGGACAAAATCCGTGTATCTACATCAACATTGTTGATGAGATTTTCTTTTATGGCAGTTTGGACATGAATCCGTGTATCTGCATCAACAATATTGATGAGATTTATTTTTTTTAAATTTTAACACTCTATGCAGATGAAGCTATTTTTTTTTTGTTTCAAATCTAGTTAATGCTACTGAATTTTTGAGAGTTTCATTATGCAAATTAGTCAAAGTTTGAAATTGACAATAATTAGAGGAAACAGCAAAAACATTAATCATGTTAACAAATAATATAACGGCTAAAAAACTGTCATTAAGTTGAAACTTGTCTACACTGAACAAGTTTAACATAAAAATGACAATTGTCTGTTTTTGATATGATTAGTTTTGGACAGATCCACTTTTTCCTTGGGATTCAAGTGGTCGATTTCAACTCCACAGAAACTTGTACTGAAGTTGTGTAATAACAAAGGTTAGAGAACAGAGCCTGAAATGAAAGTTGTGAAGAAAGTGCCATATCTGAATTAATAAGGAGCTTGATATATGCCATGGTCAGCATTACACCAAACTCTGGAGCATATAGATCTAGCTGTTTCAGCAAGGGAAATGGACTTTTTGAAGGTCAGAATCATAAAAATTCCAGTTGACTAATTCGGGAGCTATTTATATTTGGAATCTGGAGGGATGAAGTGTAAAATCCTTTTTAATATTACGAGACAGACATTTGCTGTCGATGTCTTTGCAGTGCTTATATTGTTTACTTTGGTATTATGGTTTGGGATGAATCTATTTTCATCCACCAAACGGCATCTGTCCTGTTTTCTGAAGTTGTTGCTACATTTCCCTTTAGGCTGGGTGAACTCTAAAGACTTTGGTAGTTTTATTTGACTGAACTACGAGTTTGATAAAACTCAATATGTCAATATGCAGCTTGAAGTGTGGTTTTATATATAATTGTATAGCTTTCAATGTTTCTAGTGCAGATATGCTAGCATGAATTAGAAAATTTAACAGTTCAAAGTGCTAAAGTTATGATCTCCCTCCCTGATCCTAGACATCAGTCCTTTTACATGGGCAACAAAGAAGCTGTGAGTGCAAATAACTTCACAGAGACAACTTAGATGAAAAGGCTAGAGGACTTAAATCTACATTTTGGGTGAGTCATGCATCTAAGAAGTTTTCTATTTGTGTTGCATTAAAGACCTCTGTTCCACTGATATAGATTTTAAACTTTCCGGTTTTGTTTTACAGATTGAGTATTTCTCAGATCCACACTCCATTGCTTGCCAGATTGATCTGAAATTCAAATTCTCATCCAAATTACCTATCAGTTGGTACCAAAAGATTCATGGATACCTTGAAAAAATTAAGGTTTTGCAGTTTGGACAAAATCCGTGTATGTACATCAACATTGTTGATGACATTTTCTTTTATGGCAGTTTGGACATGAATCCGTGTATCTACATCAACAATATTAATGAGATTTATTTTTTTAAATTTTAGCACTCTATAATTTCCAATTTAATTTAAAGACCTTTGTTCAAAACTCCATATATATAACCTTTTTTCAACTTAAAATTAAGAAAGGACAGGTAAACTAATGTTGGAACTTGGGAATTCGAGAAAGCGGAGGAAAACATACTCCTAAAATGCACAAACTTGGGTAAATACAAGAGTAGAGACACACTTACAGGCATTTAAGGTATATCTTGAAACTAAATCATTTAACGTATTACTGTGCAGATCCTTTCATTTGAAAGGACACATAAGTTAATTTAAAATAGTACATTGGCAGGACTGACTTCCAATTTCCTAATATTCTATTCAAAGATTTGAATCTGCTATCAATACTTGAAAAAAAATCATTAGATAGAGGTGACAGTCCAATCTATCATGTATGTATGTTATCAGCCAAAGTAATTTAAAAAATATTATAAAGTTAAACCAAGAAAAAAATGCATAATGTTAAACCAAGTATCCCTCAGAAGCAGTACCTCATGCATAAAATAGCCCTGTGTTTTAGACAATAGCCAAGACAATACTAAAAAAGACAACTAATCAGGTGAATATAGACTATGTTGTTGCATATGGTTCATGCGGGACCCAACTAAAGATGAAAGAAGCTGTATGGCGTAATGTTCATAGAACTCTCTAACCAAATGCATTTATTAATTGTTAGATACGAGGACTTGAAGTTGCCACTTTATTTCAGGAGTTAGAATCATACTGACAAACGAACACATTTATTAATTGTTAGATATGAGGACTTGGGCTCACCACTTTGTATCCCAGAATCATATTGACAATAGGATGTGCAAAATGGTGTGCAATTTTCAGTCGTGTGATTGCATAGTTTACTAGAAATTGTTATCTCGGTGCATAAATTATTGTATGGTACAATAAATAAGAGAAAATGTAAAAAGCCAGTATCCAATAAGATATAGAATTCTGAAAATTTATCGATCACAAAATTAGCTGAAAAGGGTTGTCTGCGTGCAAACCATTAACTTTTGGAAAACCAATGATGGAAGAAATAAACTAAGAAATTAGATAGACAGGCATACTACACGGAACACCGTTCTCATAGAAAAGGAACTTGAAATTTGAAATCCGGACAAATACATGGCAAAAGATCCGACAACGAAGATTGTGTATAGCACTCCCACCCCATAATTCACTGAAAAGTGATCAATAGAATATTCTAAGTACAAATCAACAAATGTACCATTCAAAAAGGTAAAGGACAACCCAGATTAACAAATTTTCCCCAGTTTAATAAAGCAGCCAGTTAAGCAGAAAGTTCATCTTGCGTTACAATGATATTTTCCACACCCTAGGTCCCCTATGTCTTTGCATCCCTCAGCCTCTCCAGAATAATACCAGGAGTCAACGAGAGCAAAGGAATGATCAATTATGATCATGACATCTAAACCTGTGCAATGCCTACAGTAAAACCTGGCTCTTCACATCTATATCAATGAAACTAAATCATAGTTTAAACATCTATAACAATGTAGACAGCTCATACCACTATGATAACTATTGGCCACAAGTCTGACCTTAGAAGAACTAATGGACACCAGTCAGACCAGAGAAAACCTTCCCAGCATAAATCAGACCTCAAAACGACTATTGGGCAAAAAACATACCACAAAAGTGCATAGAACATAATTTACATTAGAAACTGATTGTCGAGCATGAAAAATGCAGTCTAAACCTCAAAAATTTAATGTTGATCAATGAAACATTCAAAATCTATCAACAGCATCTTGGTTCAATGGTTAAGCTGTAAAGGTGATATTCCCCTCAGTTTCCCCTCAGTAAGGTTCAAATACCTCAAGGAGACGTTTCACTCCTCGTAAGTCATGTTACCCATGCAAGCAAGCTGTCTTAAGTGGTTGGGGACAGGTACAAGTCACAGGAAACTTTGGGAGAATAGATACCCCCACCCACAACTTCTTAGCTGAAGGGATCTTCCTTGAGTGTTGTAAGCCAACTGCACTTCATTGTAATATTCCCAGATTGGGGAGGGCATGCTTGCCAGATCGTGATAAGAGGAATCATCTTCTCAATAAAAATTAAAATCAAACCTCTTAATAATCTGCTAGCACAAAAATCAAACAGCTGACCCAATAATGCATAACAGATCAGGCCTTCTAATTTAAAATCAATCCTTAAAACCCAATAACTGCCATGTACAAATCAAGAAAAGACTTTTATGATTTATCCAACTGATTGGGCATGAGGATGTGGGCAGCTTGCCACAACAATGAGCCATGTTCAAGCTTTGCTGGACATGGTCCCCCATGTTCAAACAAACCTTTGTTAATACAAGGCAAGTGGAAGGTATTAGATTTTGCAAAGCAGACATCCACAAGACAAGGAACACGATGAAAGGAGCCAAGAGTGTTTGAGAATGGTACTGATGACAATAGCCATTACAGATTCGAAGTTGTGGAGGAGACTGAAAAGGAACCAAACGAAGATTCGCATTCTGCAGGGGATGTTGTTTCAAACCCTCGGATTGGAAAGGAGCTAAGAGTGTTTGAGAATGGTACTGATGACAATAGCCATTCCAGATTCGAAGTTGTGGAGGACACTGAAAAGGAACCAAACGAAGATTCGCATTGTGCAGGGGAGGTTGTTTCAAACCGTCGTATAGAAGGACAAAAAATTGATTTTGTTGAAGCAGATTTAAAAATTCAACAATATGAATAGATATACCCTTCATCTCAAAAACTAAAATTACTTCAAATTAATAATGCTGATTATTCCCAGCAGCCCAAGGGAGGCTTGGGACTTTCCTAAGATAACAAAGCTGGGATTTAGGGCAATGGTTTTGAAGGTGATATAAAGAGTGAAACCAACAAAATTGTGTTCATTAAAGGATTAAGAGAGAATAATGATGGGATTTAGGATTAAGAGAGAATAATGATGGGATTTAAGGCAATGGGTTTGAAGGTGATATAAAGAGTGAAACCAACAAAATCCTTTCTTCCCAGTCTTCCCAAAAATTGCCTCCAATGATTAAGCCTATATAAACTACATCAACATTGTTGATGAGATTTTATTTTATGGCAGTTTGGACATGAATCCGTGTATCTACATCAACAATATTGATGAGATTTATTTTTTTAAATTTTAACACTCTATGCAGATGAAGCTATTTTTTTTTTCGTTTCAAATCCAGTTAATGCTACTCAATTTTTCAGAGTTTCATTATGCAAATTAGTCAAACTTTGAAATTGACAATAATTAGAGGAAACAGCAAAGACATTAATCATGTTAACAAATAATATAACGGCTAAAAAACTGTCATTAAGTTGAAACTTGTCTACAGTGAACAAGTTTAACATAAAAATGACAATTGTCTGTTTTTGATATGATTGGTTTTGGACAGATCCACTTTTTCCTTGGGATTCAAGTGGTCGATTTCAACTCCACAGAAACTTGTAGTGAAGTTGTGTAATAACAAAGGTTAGAGAACAGAGCCTGAAATGAAAGTTGTGAAGAAAGTGCATCTGTCCTATTTTCTGAAGTTGTTGCTACATTGCCGTTTAGGCTGGGTGAACTCTAAAAAAAATCAAGGTTTTGCAGTTTGGACAAAATCCGTGTATGTACATCAACATTGTTGATGACATTTTCTTTTATGGCAGTTTGGACATGAATCCGTTTATCTACATCAACAATATTAATGAGATTTATTTTTTTAAATTTTAGCACTCTATGCAGATGAAGCTATTTTTTTTCGTTTCAAATCTAGCTAATGCTATTGAATTTTTCAGAGTTTCGTTATGCAAATTAGTCAAAGTTTGAAATTCACAATAATTAGAGGAAACAGCAAAAACATTAATCATGTTAACAAATAATATAATGGCTAATAAACTGTCATTAAGTTGAAACTTGTCTACACTGAACAAGTTTAACATAAAAATGACAATTTTGTGTTTTTGATATGACTGGTTTTGGACAGATCCACTTTTTCTTGATGTGGGAGCCTGAAATGAAAGTTGTGAAGAAAGTGCCATATCTGAATTAATCAAGAAAAGTATTCACCCTTATAAAAAAGACTGTCGCAGAATTGAAGCCAATTTTGCTATCTAGAAGCCCTACTTCAAGAGAAAAACATTCAGGGAATCATTAACCCACTGTCCTAAAGAATAGACTTAAAATAAACCCAGGTTTAGATAAGTCTGAGTTGGCATTTATTGCAGCCAAACCAATGTCCTCTGTAACATAAACACAATAAGGATTTTATGTGCCCTTAATGTCTACCCTAGTCTAGACCTGCTTTGAATTTGTGGTTTTCCAGTCACTCAAATGTAGTGAAGGGAATATGGCATTTTTCCCCCTAAAATCTGGCAACTTTCATGAATAATTTCAATTGCAATTATCATTTTGGATTGATAGATTTGCAGAAGGTTACAATGAAAGCAAACCCAAATAGTCCAAAATATAGAATGCTTAGCCTTCTTCATTCAGTGATATTATTTGAACATCTAACTTCCTTTATTTTAAGCAGGGTAAAAACTCCCTGGAATCATGTAATAGCAAACTTGACAATTGAGGCCTCAACAACATAACTTCAGAAACCTTGTAAGAGAAATAAGTCAGGAAACACATTAAACCTATCCAGGGTCCTAGAGGCAGATAAGCTCAGGGCATTAGGTGCATTAAATATTAACGCTAATTTAGATTCATCTAAACTTGGGATTGATATAAAGTCTTATATATCAAACTGGGATTTAGATGAGTCAGGGCTACTTTAGGAATTTCAGAGAAAGTTAGTAAATGGGCTTGGGTTAGTTTAGAAATTGTATAGTTCATTAATAGACTAAAGATTTAAAGCCTGTTCTTAAGGACAATGTTCATAATTGGAATGAACACAGGGGCCTTCATAACTGGCTCACAATTCCTTCTCAAAATTTTATTTTGGTATTTCAAATTAACATATCACGAAAGTTGGAGGTCCAGCAATTTCACTAAATCTATTTTGCTACTTTATATTACTTTCCACCATTTCACAAGTAACTTGTGACAGGTGCATAAAAGAGATACTTTCTTTAAAGATAAAGGAAGTTGAAACATGTAGAAGATGGGAAATAATTCTACTCTATTCTATTTTAGTATTTCATATTATTTTCAGCAATTTACAGATAGGTTGTGTTTGGTGCATCGCATAGTTAATGGTCAAGTAATTCCACTTCAGACTATTTTGGTATTTCGTAGGCCATTTTACAAATAAGTTTTGTGAGGAGCATAACAGTGTCACAGAGCTAGTAGATCACCTTCATCCCAGCTGTCTAATGAACCTTCCATTTTGTCTTTATATTCATCTTCCTACAATCTCATGCTCCAAAACAATTGCGGAACAACTTGATTCGAAGACCTGGGCATGGTCTTGCCATGACCTCTGCCCTGCTTGGATTTCACAAGTATTCCGACAGAAAGATCTTCGAAATCCATATGGGTTCAACAGTTTTATAATGCTTTTTACCCTTTTTAAAGCACGGAGAGCCAATAGGGTGTTTACACCACCCAAATTAAAGCAACAGCCAAGCTATTTTAAGAAGTTGAAACAAGTGCAGGGAGTGAATCTTGTGAAGGGCGTTCTGATAGTCCAAATCTTTCTGGTTGAAATATAATTGCAGGGCTTAATTTGTAACTATTCATTTAATCTGTATGACTACCATGAATGATAATCTCTAAGATGGATTCAAAAAAAGTCGGAAACACCTTGGAAACTTCACAGAAACCCCCAAGTGTCCATGACGGGGCACAGGACCGATAACAAGTCTAAAGAATTTTAAGCTATGGAAAATGAAGACAATTATCTTAAACTTCTTTCTCAGATGCTGGAATGAGAATAAATCTATGATGTCTCTCACCTACTCTGTAAAATCACATACAACATAAACATTTTCACAGTAAGAATAGGAACTTCTGCAAAAAAGAAACATTTAATTACCTGAACAAGAAGCAGAGGATAGGAAAAACTGTCTTTAGAAGCAAAATCGAGCTCGGGAAGAAGCTGAGTGAGGTGTTGAAAGGCTGCAAAATTTCCAAAATCGTTAACGGTGGAATCTGTTGAAGACGCCATTATTTGTATTTGCGAATACGTTTGTAGTGGAGTTAGTGGTGCAGGAAAGAGAATTAATTAACCTTCATCCTCTGAACTTCCATTCCGTTCATTCCAGTCGCAAGAATTGGAGAACAAGTGTCAGGCAAACCAGAAATTTCCTCTACAGTCTGAGTTCGCTCCGATTTCTAAGCAGGAAACGAAATATACTGCGTTTGCCTCTGCAAAATTTTAATGCGCCACTAAAATTTGGGGAAATAGGTGTAGGGAACAGGTGTCAGCGACATGTTAAAACTCTGAAGGAACAAGTGTCCGCTGCATATTGAATATGTTGACGATGAAAAACGTGAACTCTTTCAAAAGAGAAGGCCATAACTAGCAGTTGCCCCAAGAGGTGCAAGGAGAGGCCGATAGGAGTATCATTTGTTAATTATTATTTTGTCAATGTAACAGTGAAGTCAGTTCCTGTTTTGTTATCTTATCTGCTAGATAAGGTGGAGCATTGCCACCTCAGAATCTGCACCTCATCTAAAGAGAAAGTCAGAAAACAGAATTTTCTAAAAATAAAACAAACAGCACTGTCCATTTCATTTTAGTGCCTTGTCTCATTAGCTGAAGATAAACGGAACTTTATCCCATCATAAGATCCATCATAAGACTGGTTGCTGATGCATGATGACATATGTGGAGAGATGTTACATGTCACCCCAGCTCTAAAAATGTAGCATTTCAGATCTGTTTTATACTTAGGTTGTTGAATGCAACTTGTTTCTCTGTGGACTGTACAATATTTGTTATTTCTCTCCACAAAAGCTAGATGTGCTAATGGGTTATTTCTAACACATTTCTAACCTCTGTTTCAGGAAGAAAATGGCAGGGCATTTCTTTTTTCCCATGTGATACACATAAGCATAAGTACAAAGCATAAGTACAAAGAAGAGAAGTACATCCTTGAAAATTAAAAAATAACGGCTTCTCATGTCTGAAAACAAAGTCTTGGTCTTCCTTTAATTCAAACTTTGAAAGATATGATGGGCTCACCACTTTGTATCCCAGAATCATATTGACAATAGGATGTGCAAAATGGTGTGCAATTTTCAGTCGTGTGATTGCATAGTTTACCAGAAATTGTTATCTCGGTGCATAAATTATTGTATGGCACAATAAATAAGAGAAAATGTAAAAAGCCAGTATCCAATAAGATATAGAATTCTGAAAATTTATCGATCACAAAATTAGCTGAAAAGGGTTGTCTGCGTGCAAACCATTAACTTTGGGAAAACCAATGATGGAAGAAATAAATTAAGAAATTAGATAGTTTACCAGAAATTGTTATCTCGGTGCATAAATTATTGTATGGTACAATAAATAAGAGAAAATGTAAAAAGCCAGTATCCAATAAGATATAGAATTCTGAAAATTTATCGATCACAAAATTAGCTGAAAAGGGTTGTCTGCGTGCAAACCATTAACTTTTGGAAAACCAATGATGGAAGAAATAAACTAAGAAATTAGATAGACAGGCATACTACACGGAACACCGTTCTCATAGAAAAGGAACTTGAAATTTGAAATCCGGACAAATACATGGCAAAAGATCCCACAACGAAGATTGTGTATAGCACTCCCACCCCATAAATCACTGAAAAGTGATTAATAGAATATTCTAAGTACAAATCAACAAATGTACCATTCAAAAAGGTAAAGGACAACCCAGATTAACAAATTTTCCCCAGTTTAATAAAGCAGCCAGTTAAGCAGAAAGTTCATCTTGCGTTACAATGATATTGTCCACACCCTAGGTCCCCTATGTCTTTGCATCCCTCAGCCTCTCCAGAATAATACCAGGAGTCAACGAGAGCAAAGGAATGATCAATTATGATCATGACATCTAAACCTGTGCAATGCCTGCAGTAAAACCTGGCTCTTCACATCTATATCAATGAAACTAAATCATAGTTTAAACATCTATAACAATGTAGACAGCTCATACCACTATGATAACTATTGGCCACAAGTCTGACCTTAGAAGAACTAATGGACACCAGTCAGACCAGGAAAAACCTTCCCAGCATAAATCAGACCTCAAAACGACTATTGGGCAAAAAACATACCACATAAGTGCATAGAATATTTGTTATTTTAATTTTTCATGATTAAAAGATATCTCTTCCATATCTCTTTGTAAAAGCACTTTACTTCTCTCGATACAAATTAGTATTAACCACTCTTTTCTGTACTATTTGTATCAGTTTTAACCGGAGATTCAAATCTTCTTAATTTTCTTCTCAGAGAGAACTTGCAAGCTGACTTGTGAAATCTAAAAAACGGGTCTCGATGGTTTCCATAATTTGGAAGATTTACTACATCCATTACTTTGAAGAATTTCCCTTGAAAGTTGAGAATTTGAAATCTATTAACACTTGACTTATTTTTCCAATTTCAGGAATCTGGTTCATGCACTGCCATCTAGATTCTCATTTGTCTCGGGGTTTGTTAATGGATTTCTTGGTGGAGAATGGTAAGTTTAACCTTTAAAATCCTCTAGAGTGCAATATTGTAGCTATATGCCAGTAGGTGGATAGGATACCATCAGATTCAAAGCTGACAATCCCAGTAAATAAAACTATTTCAATTTATTTTAGTTGAATCATAAATTTTATAGATAACAAACACTTAATTCCCATAGATAAGTTTGGATCTAGTAATGCTTGACATATTTTTTCAATTTCAGGAATCTGGTTCATGCATTGTCATCTATAATCTCATTTGTCTTGTGGTTTGTCAATGAATTTCTTGGTGGAAAATGGAATTGGAACATTTGAAACTCTTGAACCTCCTCCTTATGATCTGCCACAGTGCTGATAAACAAATGAATAATTTAGCCCATGTATATAAAACAGTTGTACTAAGTCCTTCAATTGTTAAATTAAAATAAGCGAGAGCATTCCAAATCTGTACCTGGTCTCCTTAATTGAATGGAGTTTCCTTTTAAAATTTTCAAAATTTTAATAAACTTTTAAATTTTCACATCAAAGTCAAACCATTTTAACTATAAAATAATTACAATATAACTTAGCTGCAGACATGTATAATGTATCAATTTTATGTATATTTTTCAAATTTATATTTGATATCTACAGACAAGTATAATGTATTAATCATGTTTCCAAACTTGCAACAGAACATTAGGGAAAGAAATTGGGAAAAGGCAAGAGTTGGGTGGCTTCTACAACGAGAGCAATTCATGGCACACCTCCAAATTCTCTTTAACCACTTGTTCAAATAAAATCCTCAATTTTGGTGAACCATCAATATCAATACCGAATATCATGGTTTTGGACATTTCCACGACAATTATTAATATCTCCGTTCTGCGTACTTTACGCTGGTTAGTATTTTTGGAGTTAATATAATATTTATAATTTTAATTTTAATTTTAATTCCTAGAGTTTATAATATTAATTTTATTAGTCTTTAGTGCAACTTTTTAAAGGCTTTTACGGAGGAACTTTAAAAACTTGTAGCAGCAACTTCTGCAGGGACGGCAGTTATCAAATCTACTACGGTGGAATATCTAGAGAAAGATTATACTCCATCCTTCTCATGAATTATACCTATCCTCTTAGAATTGTTTTATTGAGTATTTTGATGGGATGAGTTCAATCAACATATAAAGCCCCTGAAATTATAGCAGGGTAGCATGTTTTCTTATGTCTATATGACTCAGTTATGACAAGATGAAGGTAGTAGTTTTGGGCCTATTTTTACCGTCAGAATTCTCAGGTTAGATACCAGATTGCCAATCCTCTTAGAATTGTTTTATTGAGTATTTTGATGGGATGAGTTTAATCAACATATAAAGCCCCTGAAATTACAGCAGGGTAGCCTGTTTTCTTATGTCTATATGACTCAGTTATGACAAGATGAAGGTAGTAGTTTTGGGCCTATTTTCAGCGTCAGAATTCTCAGGTTAGATACAAGATTGCCAATGGTTCTTGGATCCAAATTTGTTCCTGCATCAACAAATCGTGTGTAAGTTGAAGGAGAAGTCAAATTGTTCTGGACATTTCCTGGCAGTAAGGGACCACACTATTCAATAATTATGCTCTACGTTGATGAGGATAGGGGCATCATAACTGGTTAGAGTCAATACAAATAATTCATTTTCATTGTTCCATACCTTTCCAAGAAAAAGTTGCAAACTGAATGGGATAAATAATGATCTCCCAGAATAGATGCACATGGAAACAAGAAAAGATAGTGAGCATAAGTTTGGAGAGATGAAAAGTGGGAAGCATCCTAAATTCAAAAGAACATGTTTTCTTCTCTGGATTCTATAAATAATAATATTATTAAATTCCAATTTGAACAGAGTAATCATATCAAATTCAAACAAATGATGTGATGAATTTTGGAAGATTTCTATGATAAAGTCCTTAAAATGGATGGTAATGAAGATGTTTCAACTTCAGATCCTGTGGTAGGCTGGTAGCTCACCATGCTAGTACCCACATCTTGCAAACGTTGTCATTTAAACATGAACTTCTTGAGTTATAGGAAGGAGCTCAATAGTTTCTGGCAAGCTGGAAGAGAGAGCTTAAAAGAAGTACACTTTGAACTTGAAGATAAACTGTTAGAAAACATCCTTGGATGTAGTTTCAGTTAATATTCCAAAAATCATCTAAACAGAATCAGAAATATTAGTCCATCTTTTACCATGGGTTGAATATGGAAAATGCAATTTTTCAACAACTGTCATACATATCCCTTAGAAATGTGTATAAACAGAACAAATACATTTCCAACTGGCTTATTGAATTCTGAAATTTGTTATAGACAACCTACCATAAACAATCCAGAACTCAAAGTGGACAATCTCTTATATCTAAACAATGTGGGGACTTGAGGCTATATCCCTCTCAAGGAATTATAAGTTTTTCTCTAGCATAGATGATGTCATCAGTGCACTTATTTGCAGTTTTTTATTTGATAAAATGAAAGCTGAACTCAACCAAGGAAACAGAAATACTTGGAGAACTCGTATACAACGGGTCAAAGGGAACAACATAGACTGAAAGCCAATAGAAGGAAGGAAAAATAGAATACAATATATATTCACTTAGATATACAAATCTAAAGGTGAAGAGATATATACATTTGTACAGCAGAAGTTTGTTGAAAGAAAATATCTAATCATAAATACATGATGATGCACGGCATCGGCAGCACCAGTTCGTGTCTATAGTGACTCCACGTTCAGAAAGGAGTTCTTGCCATTCAGCTCGCATTCTCCGTTGTCTATCTCTTTCATTTATGTGGATTGTTTTCCTTAGAATTCTTCGAATCTTTTGTAATAGTTCAATAGTTCCACGCAAGCGGTACAGAGGCAGTGAACGGGGTGAAAGGAATCTGAGTTGTATATCATATAGAGTTTGTTCATGCTGCTGAATCTCGTGGTAGCATTCATAGAGCATGTTTAAATCCCTTGCATCCATATCTGTTTAGCATGAAAGAAGGTAAAAAGTTATTGTTAGTGTTTATAGATGGTAAAAGTAAACTAATTATAGAGTTAAAAAATAACTAAAGCAATCATAAAATTCTTTGAAACATGAGGAACATAATGAGTAGTAGAATAAATGTAAAAATAAGTAATTCTATATTCAATTTGGATAAGGCGAGGGTTTGTTTACCTCTTGGTGAAGATGCAATGAAGAGTGTATTGTTGGATAGATTGTATTAGTCTATATAGATTTTGATGTGAGCAACGATTCTTCTTGCTTCCTGCGTTGTAGATATGGATTTTCTTTTATGCGTGAAATGCGCGAGAATGGGAATGCTGGATGGATTCGGAGGTCTGTTAGAGATCTAACTCTTGAAATGGCAGTGAATGTTAAACCTTGGCGTTCTTTGGGGCCAATGTCAACTGTTGCTTGATCTAACGTCATTCCTTGTGACTTGTGTATTGTTAAAGCCCATGCCATTCTAAGTGGTATTTGTCGGCGTGTACCCCTTCTGATAGGAGAAATGGGCACATGTGTGGGGTGTGCAATGTCCCATGTTGTTCCTCTGTATTGTTTGAAATCAACGACCACAAAAGATGGCAATTCTGGAGGCTTTGAGTCAGGTGCATAGCATATTGAAATGACGGTGCCAAGTGCGCCATTTACAAGCCCTGCATGTACCCATAAATTGCAGGTTAGCATTACTTTTTGTCCAGTGCATAACAGAAGCGTTTTGTCCAGTTGTTCTTCTTCAGATGTAGTGAATGTGTGGTCCACATGTCTTTCTGCTGAGCACACAGCCACTGGCTTGTGTAATTTGTTCAACATTGATTTGTTATGCAAGGCAACTGAATTGTTTGTTGCATATAAATGCATGGAGTCCTCAAATCTTTTTTTATCTTCATGCGTAATAGAGGAATCTGTTCTTGACATTAGTAGCTTCCAATCATCTATTGTAGAGTTCCCATCCCTGAGATTTGTGAGAATCTTGCGGAAGGCAATCTGGGAAGGATCAGCACCTTGTTGGCGAAAAATAGTTGTGAGCGTAATGAATGTATCAAAGCTGCGCCAAAGTGCAGTACCACGTGATGTGCCATCATACAGAGGAATGTCTTTTACAGGTGGTAGCTGGCCTAAATCCCCAACAAGGATAATGGATCGATTACCAAATGGTGTATTTCGATGGAGGGGAAAGGCCTCTCGTAAGCGATCATCAATACGGGAAAGCATTTTTGGCCCGATGAAACTCATTTCATCAATGAGTATGTACTGAATATGGCGGAGTTGTTCTTGGAAATGGAGGAGTGGTTGTCCTTCAAGAGGATGCATTGTTTGGATAGGGATGTGAAGGGCAGAATGAATTGTAAGTGCATCTATGTTGAAAGCTGCAACACCGGTAGGTGCAAGTACCAGCAATGGGCTTATATTTGGTGAGGAGCGTTCGATGAATGCACGTTGTAGAGATTTTATTAGAGCAGATTTGCCCGTTCCGGCTGTCCCTTGTACAATGGTTCTAGTTGGGGGCTTTGGAAGAGGATTTTTGAAATGAGAAGTAATATGTGTGAAAGATTTTTGTTGGGTAGGAGATAATATTTCATTTACGGGTAGGTTTGAAGAGGTAGTGTGTTGATTTTGAATAGATGAGCGATTATATTCAATGAAATTGATGGCAGTTTCTTGTAAGTGGAGAGGTAGGGAAGTATGAGACCAAAGATGGTTAAGGTCAAAGTCACGATTGCCAATGATTTCAAGTGCATCAATTTCGATGTTATCACTTGGGTGAAGGTGAGAGATGATTTCCCATTCATTCATCTGAATAGGGTCAAGGGGGATGTCAGGAGGGGAAGATACAGGAGTAGATTCATCTTCTGATTGTGGAGATTGTGGGTTTTCATTTTCACGATGAACATGCCATGCTGTATATGTTCCTTTCTTTTGTTCCCAATGTGCAATGATGTCATCATTGCTACATCCAATGTCATTGGGGAGTGTACGGAAGGGGAAATACAACATTAATTCAGCCCAGCAAAAGTTGGTGTAGTTTGGATCATTAGGGGAAGGGATTGTGGTGTATCGTGGCAAGATATGGAGAACTATTGGAGGAGAAATCTGTTTCCATTGGTTTTGTTGACGACGAGCAGAAAATGACCAAGAGCGTGCAGCTTCTATGAGGGGCAATTGATCTAATGAAGAAGACCTATTAATGTATGCAATAATAAATGGTGGTGTTGAGGGTGGATTTTCAGAACCATCTAGAACACGTCTGAATACAGTTCTATTAACATTTAGAGATACAAATGTACGACTACAGAGTGTTAGAGGTAATTTTTGCAACATATGGCATATTTCCTGCGCTCCAATATCCCTTTCTGCTATGCTTTCTGTAAGGAGTTTCCGAACAACAGTGGTAGTAGGTGCTTCTGGAGCGACGTTGTTCAAGAGGCGAAATAACATTTGGCTATAGCTTTCTGACTGTCTTTCTGCTTTGGCTGCATATTTAGATATATAAGCTAACACGGCATGGCGTGAAAGCACTGGTTGACAATCAACATTTTCTCTCCAGATGGAAAGTAGATCAGCATTATGAATGTTCAATCTATCATCATTACGTGCAGGCTTGTAGATTTTATGACCTTTGTTGTCCAGCAGTAGTGAAGATGTGGGATTTAACTCCCATGGTACTCCATAGCGACATGTGAGAACTTTGTTTTTTTTGCGAAGACAAGAAGATACATGGCACTTTGTATGGCGCTGGACACAATTGACAAGCTCTTCATAGTCATCTGTCTGTGGTGATGCAAATATTGATCGTGTGTTGAGAAGACATGGGTCCTGCTCTGCTGATTGGTGGAGTGAAGCTGCGCAATGTTGGAGTTGTCGTGGGTTCCAAGCAGTTACATAATGGTCAAAATATTTTTGAGCATTGAAAACTTCTATCTCATTGTTCCAATCGAGGGAATCCATATTTGGTGCATCTTTCAACCAAAGGAATCCATGTATGTGTGCAGATCCTCGATGTTGCCATTCGTATCTGTATGCAATTGCGAAAATATTATTCTTTAATTCTAATGAAGTGTAATATTTTGTTTTAAAAGTAATGGTAATGAAAATCACCTGCACCAATAGTCGATTGCATGGAGACCTTTTTGTAAGACTTCCTCAAGGAAAATTGTAAATCTACAATGCATGTATTGGGATGTTAAATGGGGATTGGTAATTATATTTTGAATTCTCCACCTGTAATGAGCATTTGTATTGGAGGGCACCTCGGCAGGCATAATATTGTGCAGGTCAGGCCATTTCGTATCAGCAGCACTTAGAGTGAAGAAAAACGTTGGGCTCCCAAGCTGTGTGATCATGTCAGTTAGCTCATTACGACGCTTGTTCCAAAAAGAGCGTGTACCTCGTAGGGATGAACCAAAGTGCATGACCATTTCTGGAATTTTTGAATTTGGAAAGTTGTGAAGACATTGCTGCAAATCTGATACAGTTGTTGGCAAATTGTTTTCAATGTTATTTTTTATAAAAACATTGGCATTTGATTGGCTACGGTGGCGCATCAACATGTTATATATGTAGTAACGGAATCTTGGATGTTGGCCGAAGCGATTATCGTGGTAGCGTAACAGGTGACAGGCATATTCGTGCAGCTCAACTTTTGTAATTCTTGGTTGTGCAATCATGGCAATGCCTGTTGGGAAAAGTGTGGGAAATGCCATAGAAAAGAGGCCCTCAGTAGTGTATTCATTGATAGGCGATACAGATATTGTAGGCCAATCAATTGAATTTGTTGATTTAGAATTTGTGGAGTGCAAGTAAGCATGAATGCGGTCAAGTTCATTACAGGAGTTTGGAAGAATTGGAACAAATGAAGAAGGTTGGATATCTAATGAAGGTAGAATGGCATGAAGATTATCAGTAGAATCAACTATGTTTTCCTGGGGTATATATGAAGACGTGGCTACGTTATGTAGAAGATTAGAAATATCAGTAGGTTGATCCGGTAGAGCGGAAATTGCAGATGAGTTGAGTTCAACATCTTTGTAGTAGGGATCATGAGCGAGTTTGTATTCTAGTGCAGCTAGAACACGTGATTTGGAAACAATGAATTCATAACATGATTGAGAAGGGTTTTGTCTTCTAACAATGAGGATGTCTAATTCAGAAACAAGGCGAGGTAGATATTTCGCAATGGTAGTAATGTCTTGAGGGAAGCTAATTGTATGGCCGCTATATTTGTATTGACCACCACGAGCATGTGTTACTTGTAGAATCGGATTTACACGTGCGATTAGCATTTCTTCAATTTGTGTTAAATTTTGAAGGAAATATGGTTGTTCGTCAGGATCCATGTTGTTGGCATGAGAGAAACGGTTTGAATATTTTGATGTTGCACATCGGGAGCAAAAGAGGGTACCATGCGAGCATTTTGTCTTCATGCCTGGATATGATTCTTTGCATAGTGTGCAAACATGTAATGGAGAGAGGCTATCTATTTTTTGCCTAAATCGACGGTGTTCTTCATCCAGGGGGGGGTTATATAGGTTTTGGGCAGAGGGAGTCTCTTTTCTTTTTTTATAAAGAAGTCGCCGTCGTGCATTGATTGCTTCTTTGTTTTGAGCATAAAGAAGTCGACGGCGTGCATTTTTTTCTGCATCTTCATTGTTTGATGACATATCTAGCAAAGTACAAATAATTCTATGTTAGGGATGAGGTGCGAGATTTACAAATTACAAATTGAGGTATGAATGCATATGAAATGTATGGCATTGTGTTGAAAGTTGAAATTTCTAGATAACTATTAATAACTGATAGTAAGAGCTTTAAATCACTTTCAAATAGATGTTGGTGTTAGAGTCAGCCTTTGCAGCCTTCCTCCAGTGATCAAACATGCTCTTTCAAAGTGATTTTAAAGTGTCAAGGTCAAATTTTGTCATTTCAATGAGTCTTCAAGCAAAATTTGGTCACTAGGCATTAGGTCTAGGGTTTGTTTTCACTCTTTTCAAATTTGTCCAAATGTCGGTCCATGTCACCATTCAGCTGAGTGTGCCATCATTCATAGGGTTTTCATCATCATTTCAAGTTCCATTGAGTCATTTTACACCTTGTTCATGCTTCAGTTGTGCCTAGGTAAGGTCCATTTCCCTCTCCTAGGGTTTTGGAGGTAATTTCTCTTGGATGGTCAAATCATCGAAAAACTTGTATCCTGATGTTCATACACCTTCCCCTATCCTTAATATACCTCATTAAACACTTCCCATCACTGAGATCCCCCAAATTCCTCATTTTTGCACAAACCCTAGTTTCTTGCCACAACTTGGCAATTTTCTAGGCTAGGTCTGTGTTTTGCCCTGTTGGACTTCTTCCCCTCACTCAATCTCTGTGATTCCATTTTTCCCTGCTTCCTAACATTCCTCCCTACTTCCCAAAATTTCCCCAAGAATTTAGAAGCCCCTTATCCCCTTCATTTCGCTTCATTTCGACAAAATTCCTTGTTTCACACATCGGGGTAAGTTTCACTCAAACGATGTTTCAGAGAAATACAAGATGAATTTTGGACAACTGAGAGAGGTTTTTGTTCAAAACATGCCTAGGAAGAAAAACCTCTTTCACGTTTTACACAGGTATCATGGTTTTGAAGAAATGTCAAAAATACCGTTGCCTCAGGAGAATTGAATGCACCTCTGAAGTGACCTTGGGAAAATCAAGTTTTCTCCTAGCATGTTTGGCCAACTGACTTTCTTGATGAGTCAAATGATAACTAGACAGAAAGACCTTTCCAATGAGCTATCATGAGCTCAATTTGGAGTTGAGGAAGACCTTCAAAAGTTGACTGCAACAGCACTCTGCCTTGAGGCAGCCTCATTCTGATCATTTTGACTAGTGTTAGGAGATTTGATTTTTGACAGGGTAAATGGAATCAAAATTGCATAATTCTACTTGTGTTGGAAATTAGACTCCAATATCTTTCCAACGAGCTATCACACGCCCGATTTGGACACCGGGAAGGCATCCAAAAGCTTCCTGAAAAATGCACTATGGGGCAAGAGCGACCCACTTGGGCAAGAGCGACCCACTTGGGCGTTTTTCACAGTGCAAAATATAACAAGAGCAACCCACTTGGGGAAAAGCGACCCACTTGGAAAAAAGCGACCCACTTGACTCAGAACCCAGAAAATTCATTTTTTGCGCCCAGATTCGATTCTAATCGACTCCAAAAGCTTCCAAACAGGTTTTAATCATTGTTCAATAGATTTTTAGCATGATTGTGATGTTTTTGATGTTGGGAAAGAGGCCATGTTTGGAGAAGAATGTATAAATCCTACATTCACATGAAAATTAATTCCTTAAAGGTTTTGAAAGTATATGGGCAGTTTTATGAAAAGTTTGAAAACTCTTGAATGGTAAATATGCTCATACCCTAGCACGTTGTGTATATCATCCTCACGCCCTCAGTTATCATTTTATCATTACTATCACGCCCTTTCATGTTTTGCACAGTGTTCATGTTGGCTTGTGTTTAAACTCCATCACCATATCACTGCTACCATCACCATAATATTGCCACTGTCATGGTTATTTGTGTCACTATGGTTATTGTCGTGTTGTCCCTATTCTCCAGTTCATAAACACAATCTCATGCTTTGCCCCTTTGACAAGTTTTGGCCATCATCACAAAGTTGACCACACATTTGCATTTGGTACTCATTGTCAAACTTACTTGTGATCAAAACAGTGATAGTTTTCATGCCACAACAGAGCCATCCTCATTGTAATTTTTTTTTCTGTGATACTTGGGTACATGGGTGACATTTATTGGGTTTTGAACAAACATTAAAACTTTGCCTTCACTGCATCTATATCAGTATACATATTGCACATATCTTGTTCAAAGCCATGTCAGAGACAGAGTCAGAGTATGAGCAGGAGTCGGACAGTGACTCAATCGTTGAGGTTGATGCACTGAGATGGAGCATAGTAGTGCACCAGTAGTGGTAACATATCAGAGAAGCCACAGAGCTTTGTTTCAACATCACGACGAGTACTATCTCCACCCGGGGTGGAAGGGGTCTCGTTGACTTCATCAGCAGCGCGAGTACTATCTCCACATGGCGTGGAAGGGGTCTTGCCTTCTTCATCAGCGTAGATACATTCACAGGATAATGATCGAGACAAAGACATGCTTCGTCACATGAAAGGCCATTATTGGGCTCGCATGCATGTCTGCAAAGCGAGAATGAAGATCATGAAGAGGAGGTTGCGCAAAGCACTAAAACGGTGGAAAAGGCCTGATCCACTCCGGATTTTGGCCGAGGCTTCATTGACTGGGCAGGAAACATGATGGAGGACCTTCGCTCCGAATTTGGGCAAATTCGGAGAAAATTTTGTCATTTTCAAATTTTTGGGTCAAAAAACAGGTTTTTCAGTTAAGTGGGTCTCACCCTCATACGCTCACTTTTTTTTGGGACACTTGCTGGAGGAAATTTTTGCATTTTTGGATTTTTCATGGTTATTTATGCATCCTCAGAAATCAACTAAGCATTTCATCAAAATCTGGATGGTCAAAAAGCTCAAAAACACCATGAAAACCACCTTGCTGCCACCTTTTGCACCAGCAGGAAGTACTTCTGGGAGAAAGAATTTTTGGAGGGTCAAATGAGCTCCAAATTCAGAAATTCCACTTGGGTTGGATAGTCAACATCCAGGGCTTTCCAACGAGCTATCATGAGCTCAATTTGGATGTAGGGAAGTACCTCAAATTCAGGATGGAAAACGCGCGACCCACTCGGCTCAAACGCGACCCACTTAAATTTTTTGCTGAATATTCAACTGCCAGCTCA